>QANZ01044216.1:33267-72988 GCA_003254925.1 Chamaecrista fasciculata
AAAATAATTAAAATTAAACAATTTTAAATTATAAGACGCAAAGAAAAAAACATAAAATTATAGCACGCAAAATTACAATTTGTTGTATTCATATAAATTTGTAAGATAAGGAACTAAAGATAATACTAAAAATTTTAATTCTTCTAAGTTTTAAAATTATTAGAAAATCAAATTTAAAAAAGTAATTAATTTAAGGCTAATAACTAATAAGACAATGACCCAAGAAAAAAAATAAGGCTATTAGGTATACATTTCTTTGATGATATAATAATTGCGCATACAATAAAAGTTTAAAATCAAATCCCACAACTCTTAAATTGAGACATTCCACCTTCAATTCAATTTTACATTAATTGATCATTATAAAATTAATTGGCCATACAAAAATGTAATGATACAAATAAAATAATAATAAATTCCTGAAAATTATTAATAAAAATAAAATTGCTCAGAAAGCCTCCCTCTCTCTTTGGTTTCCTTTTGTCATTCACCTATATTAAGATTTGTTGGATTTTCTTTTGAGTCATTAGTTGATTTTGATTTTTTAAATGAAATCCCTACTTTTATGGGATTCATTTATTTGCGGTCATATTGAATGAGAAATATTTTATGATTGAAACATAAAATTTGACTAATTCACATGAAAAAACTGCAAGTTTAATTTTTTTTTTGTTAGTTTTTAGGATTCAAAACTAAAAATTACAATCAAGAGAGATGAGTTAGCATAAAAATAATGAATAAAGAGAATTTGGAATTTAAAAATGGATGAGAAAATATTAATAGAATAGAAGTAGAGAGAGAGGAGTTTCATATTTCAAGGCGGTTAAAGAAAATTAGATATGAGAAGTTTAAAAAATTAAAAGAAGATCAAATATGAAGGTATAATAAATTAAAGATTTAAAAAATGAATGTGGGAGACCAACGTGGAGAAGTGATTGCTAAATATCAGCAAAATGGAGATAAACATGGGAATTAATATGGGATGTAACTTTTATATAAACTATTTTGCTAAATATCATCAGTGACCCGAAGACGTTGATTGGCCTTATTTTTTGATACATTCACAAATTACAATTGTCGTTGTCACCTTCTCCCTTTATTTCTTTCGAATTCCAATCTAAGAGATGGTGAGCCTCATGAAATTTTCTGAAATTATGAGATTAAAAATAATCAATACAATGTGCAAGACACATACCAAAGATGTTTTGCCATCGTCCTGTCTTACGGACTTACCTCCTATATATTCATCAATGTGAAAAAATGTCAATAATATAACTTTGTTGAATAATATAAATGGAAGATAAATTGAAGTAGATATAAAAGTAGCCAAAGAAAATTGAAGAGTAGAGAAAGAAAGAGCATTGCCTGGAGTTTAACAATGAACACTAACAGACGCATGATAAAATGAATGAATCAAGTTATATGCACAAAACGGAAAGGAAAAACCTGATGTTTTGTTTTCTGCTTTAAATTTGGATTCGATCCAACCTTATAAAATATATAGATTGAGAAAGATAATATATATATATATATAAAGGAACAAAATTATCTCAAGAAAAGAACAATGTTAATAATCTTAGATAATGATTTAAAAATATACCTGAATATAGAACTCCTGTACGAATATGAAGGATGAAGAAAGGAACAATGTTAATAATCTTAGATAATGATTTAAAAATATACCTGAATATAGAACTCCTGTACGAATATGAAGGATGAAGAAAGGAACAATGTTAATAATCTTAGATAATGATTTAAAAATATACCTGAATATAGAACTCCTGTACGAATATGAAGGATGAATGACAATCTGCACATGTAGAAAGAAATTTGTTAAACGCACTTGCACAGAGCATAACAGATGGAAAAATAAAATTATTGGTGAAGGAAGAGGATTGCAAAATGATAGAGTATATATAGAAAAATATATGTGATTCTATGAGATTTGTTAGTGTGAAATTTTGAAATTTCAAAATGATATGGGAGAATCAAGAATATTTTAGGGTGAGAGAATCAAGGATTACAATCACAAATGCTAATTAATAGGCTAATTTATAATTAAAAGTTTAAAATATAGATATCAATTGACATAATCAATGCCGAAATTAAAGGGATTGTATGAAATTTCATTGATTAAATATTTTTTATATTGTGGTAGTTGATGTAAATAGGTTCGAAAAATTAGGAATATAGATAAGTATCCTAATTTGCATTAATTAAACTTCAGAAATTATTCAAATTAATTTCTTTTTCGAAATTAATTTACTTTTGATTTTTTAAATTGTTTTTGCTGACATGGCATCACATGAGAACCCCAGAACTCAGCTTTATAGTTATATATAGATTATTTGAGAGAAGAGATGTGGATATATGTATATAAATATTCAAAACATACCAGCCAAGTACACTTCCACTTTAATTAAAATTTATTAAATGATAGTAACTTTCAACATTCTAGACTTTGTTCTTCGTTTGTCTGTAGACTATAGAGATATAATGCATGTAGACTTCAACTGCAACATTTCTATAATAATGCCTATTAGTCCTCCATTAAACCTAACATTATAATTGCTTTTGGTCACAAATTGCTTAAAATAGGAGCCTAACCTTATCATATGTTATCTCGGTTTGATTCTTCAAACGAAAATCTTAAATATATGACACATTGTAAAAAAGAAGTGTAATCTTGTGTTACTATATCTGTGGTTCAGAAAAAAGTTAAGGCCATGGAAATTAGTTTATACAATTTAAAGTTAATAATATTTCAATTTTCTAGTTCATAATAATTCGATCAGGTTATGATGACAAGAAAAATAGACTTATTAATTATTATTGTAATCTTGTGTTACAATATCGTCGTCATGATGATTGCACATCAAATTTCTTCGCAAAACAAATAATTTTAAATTATAATATCGTTGTCTATGAGAAAAGTTGAGAACATGCTCCCCAATTACTTATACAGTGCTCTCATGAAGGAGACATATACAATAGTGTCTTGTGTGTTTGAAGATTTAATTAGATGAGACATATAAATGCCATGTTGGACTGTTGGTGCTGAGAATGATGAGTAGGATGTTTATAAATTAAAAATGAATGAAAAAAAAAAATTGTTCTTTATTTATTTATTTCAATTGAAATTGAAATTGAACGGATAGCAAATTAAAATCAATTAACTTCGTATTTACTTATTACTCTTTAAATCTCTCTTATCTCAAAATTTCCAAAATGAATTACTTTTTTAATTAAGATAAGACTTTTTTTTATGGAGTCAAGATATATCTATTAAAATAAAGTATAATTTAATAATTAAAATAAAATATAACTTGATAACTAAAAGAAATCATTTTTAAAGTATGTGATGTATTTACAATTCATTATATTAAAAATTGTGGCACAATCTCATCCAAGACTTCAGGAGATACATATAGGTTTGTCAAAGATTTATTATACTCTTCACTCCATTGTATTGTACTTGTTCATCTCTGCGGTAGGTGCTTTTAATTTATTACTCGTTCATTTCATTTTATTATTTTTTATTATTTTTACCTCTATACAAAATTAAAAAATTTTATAAATCTATTTTAACCAACCACAATCATTACATACTCTTATATAATTTTACATCTTATTTAATATCGTTTTTCTCAAATTATCCAAACACCAATCCATTCTTTTCATCTCATCTCATTACTCCATCATCTCATCTCATTTACCAAAATGAAAGGAGAAAGAATGTTTTTATGAAATAAAAAAAGAGAGAAGGACCAATATAAAAAGCATATTTGAATGCAAATCCACCCCTAATTTTTGCTACTTCAAATATCTCATGAGATTGATAATTTAGCTGATCCACTCCCTCTTATTCCTATCCAATATTGTCAATTGGCTTTCTGAATGTCATTTTATTGTTTTTCTTCATAATGCGAGAAAGTAGTATGCTTCTTTTATTCCTACTTTTGTTTGGTCTTTGATCCTAACTTTTCAATTCAGTTTTAATGATATGAGGTTTTGATTGAAAAAAAAAGGGTACTCTTTTTTTGCATCAAATTTAATCAAGAACTTAAAACCGATATTATGGCACGGTACTGGCGTACTGCAGATTCACTGTTATAAAGTTAAAACTTTTTTCTCCAACAAATAAACCATATCAAATGCAATCCTAAGTATGAGAAGCCATTCTACAATAATGTTCCTAAACTGTAAGTCTGTAACAAACATCTACCATGCATATTCAACACAACATTGACTCGAGGGGCTCTCTCTCTAAATTAACCAAAAATCATCATTTTTTTCATCATCCGAGTGTGGAAACAAGTATAAGAACTCGGATTGATGTTGATGACAAAAGCATAACAGAGGAAAAATACATGTAAAGGATCCAGGAACAGAGGAAACACTGTCATAAAAAAGAGTCATCCGCAGGTTCCTAGTAACATTTTGATATTGTATCGGCTTGAATTCTCTCTATATACAAATAGCCGTAACTGTGCATATTCTGAAACCAAAAAGCTAAAAACATTAAAAACATGTAATGAAACAAAGGAGGTGAAAAAACTTATTAAATCTTGCTGGCAAGATTATCATACACAAAGGCTATAGGCTATAGCTTTAACACAACATCTAGGGCGGGAAAATGTACATGATTAGAATTACCAGCAGATTTATTTGTCCGCAAATCTCCCGAAAAGGAGCAAGGACGTATTCACATGGCGCCCGTCAGGCAAAAGCTGCTCTGCTTTTGAAACAGTTTTCATGCGTTCCTTGTTTGATGATGGAAAGGATAAAGAAAGAGAAAGGGATGCGGCCACGCCATCGTCCTCTTGCTCATCTGCCAAGCAATCTGGAGGCTTTTCCTGATTCTGTTTCTTGTCTACTTCCCCAACAAAGAAGGGTAGCATTCCCTTTTGTGGTGATTTCATTTCACCCCCTAAAGCAAGCTCTAAATTTGGCACCTCATCAAGAAATCGGTCACCATACTCTTGAGGCCCTTTAAGCGACAAGCTATTTGGACCCAAATGAATGTCCTTTTTATTATGTATATCAACGGGAAAGAAAGTTCTTTCCATTGTTCCCAAGTCTTCCGGGATGATTTTCTCATCACAAGCTTCCTCATGTCCTTTGTCCTTAGCTGAAGAACCAGAACCAAGATCGTTTAAACGTGATACAAAACTGTTCTTAAAGGAGTCTCCACCTCCAGAACTGCTACATCCGTAAACTCCACTGAGATCTGTTTTCAGTTTTTTGCTAGAATTTCCAACATCTTCCAATTTAACATCTGCCTCACTCCAAAGATGCTTTTTGCTTGTAACTGCAGAAGTCTGTATAACTTTGTCCGAAAGATCCATATGCTGGAACCTATTATCATTAGGCTGCTGACAGTCACCCCCTTCCAATTTAACATCTGCCTCACTCCAAAGATGCTTTTTGCTTGTAACTGCAGAAGTCTGTATAACTTTGTCCGAAAGATCTATATGCTGGAACTTATTATCATTAGGCTGCTGACAGTTGACCGCTTCTACATTTAGGTCCCCCCTAAAAGCTTTCTCAACGTCAATACACTGATCATCTTTCTGTTTCTTATGATCCATTTGTTTTTCACTTGCACTAGCCATCCTCTCTGAAAATTTGTCCTCACTGGTTGTGCTAGCAGCACCAACTTGAGAGTCAAGAGAAGGAATCCCCGAGGACAAAGACTTCTCTTGCTTTAAAGAAATATCAGGATCAACTTTTGTTTCCACAGCTCTATTAACTACACTTGTTCCCACTGCTCCAGGCGAGGGTTTGGTATCTCTGTCTGGTCCACATTCCTGGAGACTATCTTTCTGCATAAAGAGAGAATCTTTTAAAAAGGAGAGAGAGAGAGAGAGAGAGAGAACTGACAAAAAAAAAAGTTCATCTTGAAAATGAAGGCTAAATTCACATTTGAGTCCCTAAAAAATATCATTGTTATGAGAAATGTTCATGAATAACAAGTAATGTCTGACCAATTCCTATGGTTCACTTCACTCCTATGTTTGCTCATAAAAGAACTAAAATACTATCAAGAAAACTGATTACTTACTATACTTGTCTTCTTTAAAGCAGAACTTAAACCAATTATTATTTTCAACGAACCTAGTTTGGTATAAAGTGAAAGAACCTTTTTTTCTATTAATTTTGATATCAAGAGTACTATCAACACCAAAGTCAAGAAACAAAGTACATACTAAAAGAATACATAAAACTTGGATTTCATCCCATCACATTCTGGCAGGAAGCATTCACTTATAAACAGAAGTATCTACTTAACTGGTCTATCTCCTGACAGAAAAAGTTAACCAGATCTCTTGTACCAGCAGAGCATTAACTTCACAGACGATGACTCCTATAACTCTACTTCTATATTCCTTTTGATCTATCCATTGAAGGTAACTCAACCTCCAATACACACAAATTTCAGGCTAGAATATTCAGCAAAGAATAAATCTTATTTCAGGACTATCAAAGGCTAACAAAACTGCACAAAACAATCGGTACATAATCTTTAGACTGGGGAACCAAGGTGACATGCCATGGTCTGTTTACATTGTTAATTAATAAAAAGAAAAGAAGCACGGAAGCCCAAAATCAGATCGAAATGTCAACACCATTACCAAGTGAACCTAAATTGATTTATGTCAAGCATCAAGAGAAACTATACACTTATTAAATTTTGCATATAAGGATATAAACATTACCAGAGACGAACCGGCAGGTTTCATTTCTTCACAGAACTGTGCACTACTTGATGGAATCCTTGATGTAGGGTTGGTGTGAAATATATTATCTTGCTCCTCTAAGTTTACTCGGGGAACCAAATGTGTCTGGTCAAGATGAGTTTCTTTGACTTCAAAGTTCCTACTTACTGTAACATGACCTTGGTTTAGAGAATTGGATGGACTAACTATATTACATGTCCTATCAAAAGCAAATGATTCTTCATCCATACGCGATGGTGAACAGTGGGTCTCAGACACAGTCATAATAGCGGTGGGAAATTCCTTTTTAATTGGCACCACATCCATGCTAGGAATACAAATCTTTTTAGCAGAATCTGAATGATTTACCCTCCTACCCCTAAATACACCCCATAAGAAAAACAACATATTCCAACCTGCGAGGAAGATAAGATTATTATCAGTCATAAAATATGTAGTAGTAAGTGAGTTTAAGTATCAAGTAAAAAGTCAGTGCACACATGCCAGTTATGTGAAAATTGAACAAAAAGCTTATAACAAATATCTAAAACCAAAACAAAGATGAGGCATTCTTATTCTTAGTGACCTTCATGAACTAGAATCTTTGTTCAAAATTTAAAGATCATATAAAGCCACATATAAAGTCCTGATACAAATTATTATAAGAAATAAAATATCGAATTCATTTTTACACAGAAGAAATCTACTCTTTGCAACAAAAAATACCAGGGCTGCATCAACCCAACAATTTAAATTGCACATGAACTAGTTTTTTGAAAACCATCAATATAGGCATAAGCTTTAGCATATACCCTAAAGTGGTATTTTATGAGTTAGTTATCTATCACATGATGTAGGTACTATTTGGCAGAAAATTTTAGATATTACTTACGCTGTGATTTTTCAGGAAGCTGATTGGATGGGAATATGAGAAGTTCAACGCCATCAAATATTCCCTTAAGTGCTAAATCATTTTTCATCATGTGATCCAATAGACCCCTGTAGTGTCTCTCGTGACTGTATCAAAAACATCATTAAGAAGTTACAAGGGCATTAAAATTCATGAAAAATTCTTCATGCAGCAATTAACCACACTAGCGGTAAACACCCTTTTAAGCATTATCACTTAAGGTCATTTTCAACGATTTTCCCCTAAAAGAATAATATCCATATACTTGCCTTTCGATATCTCTAGCAAAGAAGTAAAGTGCGATATTATTTTCTTTAGCACCAACTTGATGAAACTGTGAAGGCCATGTGCTTAAGCGAGGAACTTCATTGAGGGGAACTTTGGAAGGTAACTTGTTCACCACTTCAAGAACCTTAGGTGAAGCACAAGTTGACAAATGTGCTTGAATTCCAGGACACAAGTCAGGAGGTTTTCCACTTCTATGCAGCTCAAAGATACCCCTGCATGCCAACAACAAATCTCATGTAGAAGGCACTTAACAGCAACACAAACAGTAACACAGTGAAAACAATCCAGAAGTAAAAATAAAGAAGTTCAGAGAAATAACATACTGCCAAATGTATTCATATTCTGGAATGGGCATTTTCAAAAGAACCCGTGAGATTGTCAAACTTTGATTTTGCAAGTCTCGCACAGAAGGCTTTCCACTTGAAGGACGAATAGAATCTGTGTTTACTGTTTGAGAACAAGAATTAGTTTGGCATAAGTTATGCTGCTTCTCATCATTGGAATTTCTAGTTGTAGAGTTCTCAAGAATGTCCCGCCCTTCTTGAGTTTCTTCAGCAGATATACTGTTCTTTGGAGTGCTAGAAACTGGCAATTGATCTTGAGATGCGACTTCAAATTTCAAGTCTGTGCCAGATGGAGAAAGCTCGTCAATTTGATTCATCACTTCTTTCTTTTTGTATATTTCAGGCATTCTAAGCAGAGCTGCTTGCAGTGCAGCTTTCACATTGTTACTTTTATGCATCTCCTCTGTTGAACGACTTGTGGCACTAGCAGATACTTCAGTTACAGATTCTTGCGTCTTACCAATTGTGCAACATTCTGCAGTATGACCAAATTCCTTACAGTTTTGACAGGATAAGCCTTTCGAAGTAACAATAGCATCTGCCCTTACGAGATCACCAGGGCTATCTCTGGTTTTCTCAACTTGATTTGTTGTTTCTCGTAATCGAGGCTGCACATCTTGTGCAGTTTCATCAACACTGGTATATGTTCTCCCTGTCAAATTTTAGAAAATAAGTAAACAGGAGTCCTACATGAGACAAATTTCAGCTTTGGAAAATCAAATACCAGCTGCAGCAGATGAACCAAAAAAGAAGATATAGCTTGCTCTCAGTAAAGATCTTACCTGAATTAACTTGAGATTCTACAGCTTTACGGCCTACACTACTCATTGACTTTGAGAATTTTCCATCTTGGTTAACCTTTAAGTCACGGTTGCTGCTAACCAATGAAGGCTTACTGGTTTCACAGAGACCTGTGTTCTTTTGATCACCTCTAGGTGTTGAAACAACAGAGGCAGCTGTTGTTGAGCAAGCCACAGATCGGTCAACTCTAGAGAGGCTTTTCCTGTCAAGTGCACCCCATTCTTTTGCATGTCTTGTTCCTTTCAAATCCTGAGCAGGAATAGATTTAGATGAAAGCAATTTAACTTTGGATGCAGCAGTACTTGAACGACCCAAATTTGTGGATTTGAATGACATGGATTTGCCCATAATCCGGGAAGGTGTCTCCATATTCTTTGAGGAATTTTCTCCAGGCCCTTTTAGCTTCTGGGGAACAACTTCATCAACAGGTTTGACTCTTGGCTTGGAATTCAAAGTGTTGAACGAATTAGACTTCAACAGCATACCTATTCATAGAACAAAAAATATGCTTGAAATAATGAAACCTTAGAGTACATGTTTTGAGGAACCTCCAGTTACATCAAGGCTTAGAATAAAAAACAAACAAAAATAAAAGGCACAAGATAGGATAGATAAATCCATACCATTTCGTAGTAGACCCCGGGAACCAGTAGGAGAACGAACTGCATCCATGTTATCCCCACCAGAGTGATTACGACTAGCCATCTGAATATCAGGCTTCACTTTAACTTTATCTAAGCTCTTTAATGAAGATTCTCGGGACAGAGAAACAATTCTCTTGGGGCTCGATGACTTTGGTGATCCTGTGCTTGATTCAATAGCTTGCCTTTTCGCTACTGGAGCTAGTTCGATATTTTCAGAGAGCCTCTTGCCAGAATGTTGTGAAGTTGAATTCACTTTGAAGATTTTCCTCTCTTCAGCATCTGAAACACAAAATTTGTTCCCATTAATAAGTCAGCATATAACTGTAGATCCTCAACTAGCATGGATGCTTATATTACTTATGCTACTCCCAACATGAGAGACATCCATATTCAGTTCCAAAAAGAGATCAATACATATACACAGAAAGCTTACAAGGCTATAAATATCAGACATCATAACAGTAAGACAATCCGTTTTAATCCCCTAAACAACTTCACTCATACCTAGCCTCTGATTTTCTGTCTCCTCTGGATACTTGCATTCTTCACATAACCAGTCTCCTTCAGGGACCTTCTGAAGCATTTCTCGCATGCAGTAACTGATTTTAAAAAGTACAAAAAAAAGATGTTAATACTTTTCTTTAATGAAGAGAATAGTAACAATACAAAAACCAATCACGGGATAGAATGAAAAGTTTATGCTCACGTGTGCTCTGCACCATCACTACACCTACTACATATGGCAAGCAGATCTTCACGACCGGCGTCTCCACAGATATCACACACTTTTACCTATTTTTCAATCAGTGACATTGGATAAGAAAATAGTTTCCCTCAGTAAGAAAGACCAGGAAAAAAAAAACTTCAGATAACAAATAAAAAGCAGTGAAAATAGTTATAAAAGATGGAAGAGACTTCACTGGAAAATTTATATTATAAAAGGTGATTATACAATAATTCTGATGGCCTGATACAGTATGAGGGATATTATTTATGCTATTTGGAATTATTTACCATAAAATTGTATTCTGGAACTTAGGTTGTGTAATTAGGGGATTACAGATTTATTATTTAAAATTCCACGATTTAGGATTTAAATTTTGGTTTTCGATCATTGAACATTTATCCCCAGTATGATTAAGATTTATTTTCTAATTTGAATTAGTAATTCTAGTCTCAAGATAAGTGATTTGAGGATTGTTTCCTTTCCAAGTTCTGGTTTCCATTTATATCAATTGTCCTAAAAGCTCAAGATCATAGAGAGTTGAGTCCATTCGTGTTTCATCATATTTATATTTATTATTCTCGTTACTTTATGGGGTCAACAATATAAGCAAGTATATATTGAATCAACTTATTTAGTAAATTTGAACTTCATATGTTTATTTGCATACAAAATGAAGTCCATGATATGTTTTCTTTCCAAAAGTCATGTCATATGGCACATCAAAATATATTGTCAATTTCTAAAAAAGAATAAAACATTTAATGGAGAAGTAGAAATTAAATAACAAAACTGTGCTGGACATTTTGCTGGCTTCAAGTCGAGTATAAAACGCTAGCTAGACTGTTATAACAAGGCTTCTAGGGTATATTTTTCTTCTTGAAATCATTAATGGCACCCACCTCACAAGGAAAAAAATAGGGGGGGGGGGGAGTGATACATCTATTTTGCGAAGGAATTGAGAAGCTAATTTATGCTATAAGTATAGTGTACAATAAATAAATAAACAAACTTAAAAAAAAGAAAGAAGGGTTTTGCACTCACATCATGTTCTACAACATCTGATTCATCACTCTCATGTTCAGATTGAGGCTCCTCCTCCACGCCAGGTGATTCAACCACCTGCTCAGCCTTATCCTGCTCATCTTGGACTGAAAGTTTACCAGCTTCATCAGGAGCACCCTGAACTTCAATGATAGTATCTGCTTCCGACTTGGGATACATTTTTAGTGAAACCTTGGCACTACTGTCAATAAGGCTATCCTTATCCACAGAAGACTTCTCACAGGGAGTAACAGAAGGTTCTATCTCTTTTTTCAATGACGAATCAATATTTTGTGTGAAGCATTCAGATTTCTCAGGGATATGAGAATTAGCAACCCTTTCCATATCCATTGAACTTGGAATAGATGAATGAGATTTACCACTTTCAGGTTGTGCATATTGGCTTTGTGTCTTAGGTGAGCTATTGCCAGCATCTGCTTCTTTAGAAGAGGGAATCTCAGGCAAGCCAGGCATGTCAAAAGATGGTGCACTTCCAGATTCTTCGGCCCTTAAGAGTCTAACTGAAGCTGAACTACAAGATGTGTTTGTTCTGTCTGCATTCTTGGGATGGCTGCCATTCACTAATGTATGATTGCTCGCTCTACTCATACAAGAAGTGTTATCATCAAGAGCTTCCAAACTCTTATTTGATGAAATCTGTTTACTATCAGCATTTTCAGATAGAGAATCATGACTGGAATTGACACTGATCATGTTACTGGCTTCACTGACAACAGTTTCACAAGGCCTGCTCCTAAGAGAAGAAACATCACCCTCATCCATAGAATACTGATAAGTCCCCCCTAAACGACAGTTTTCATCAGAGTATTCCGCCTTTGATCCTGTGCAAGCTCGGTTAAAATGCATACAAGATGAACAAGGAGCTGAACACACATTACATGTGCCTGATTCACGTCTCATATCAGCGTTCTGAGTCATAGGATGTCTAACAATTGTCTTTCCAGATCCTAGTGATACCTGTAGCAAATAAAAAAAAAATAAAAATAGAAAAGATGAAACTTATCATTCAAACTCCAGCTAAAGTGTTTTGTACTCAATTGAGTATTTTTGCAAGGTTAAAGTTCTCTCCAATGTTAAAACTGTACTCTGGATTATATTAGTCAATAGGTCTTACACCCATGATTTGATAGCAACACAAAAGCCACATCAGGTTTTATCTAATGATATTCATGTGATGTATTTGATGAAATTTTAGGTTCAGCGACCAAGTAAGTGCCCTGTGTTGTATGAATACTACACTAGCAACGGGTTTATCCAGCAACATTCATGATATTTCCCTGGTGTTTTACAAGGTTTTGGCCAAGGGTAATGCTAGAATTTTTAAACACAGACTTTTACTGTGAATCCTTTTCTTGGGCAGGGTTAATTTGGACTTGATGATTCCAAGTTTTCATACAAGCCGAGATTGAATAGTTCTATTGACCTAATTGTATTTTATTTTAGTTTATTTTATTTTTCTTCACATGCCTACTTTAGGAGAAAATCTTATTCTCAATAGCTTTACTATTCAATTAGAAATGTTCTTTATTAAAAAAATACAGACGAAACCAAAAACTGAAGCCAGTAATCAGGTCCTGTAGAATTTCGCATGGATCAGCTGCCATTGTAACATGGCCTATATTAATTAAGTAGGGCTCTTAGTAAGGAAATGGAATGATTTGATGCACCTAAAAAGCTGATCTGAAATCGCATGGATCAGACATTTTCTCTACATAAAAATTTATATCAGACTTTAACAAAGACTATAAACTTTCTTTTTCCATTCTTTCACTTAAGTGAAAAGAGGAAATTACTAAAATAGAGGGCAACAGATCCTCTGAAAGCAAGAAGAAAATACAAAAGAAAGCAAAAGAAAGAAACCATTAGAAAAGAAAAGATCCACCAAAAAAAACATGAAAATAATCCTTTCCCAAATAAGATGTGATGGGAGGAAATTATTGTTGAACACCCTAGCATTCCACACCATTCAAATGCATCACAAAGTCACAGAAACAGCAAGGTGCCAAAGCTCTTTATACCCTTCATCCCTCCCAAATCCCACAATTTTGATGGCTAAAAGAGGTCCAAAGATTGGCTGGATAAACGTAACTCTCATAGAATAAACCAAATAATATATACCATGCTGAACCACCTCACAATGCTAGAGAAGATGGCTATTTATCTCTGAGATTCTAAAACATATCAGATGCACATCAGGTGATAAGGCCACATTTGATCTAAGTTCAAAGCAGATCAACTGTATTAATTCTATTAAGTGATGCTGTCCAAACAAAAGCCTTTATGGTAGGAAAAACTTTGATTTTCCAAAATGATTTTGTCTGAGGGGTAGAAACAAATACTTTGGCTTCTAATTAAAAATTTAGAGAATGAAGAGCAAGTATAATGGCCCAAAGAATTTATCAACAGGATGTGCTTATTAATCTAAAGCATGCTTTCCGATAGAAACAAAAAGTGCAAAAAAAATCTGACACAAAGCTTATTAGGTCCTTCACTTCAACTTTAAATTATAGAAAGTTAGCCAAAAGTAATAACAAAATCCTCTTGGAAAAGGCCACATTAAAATAAAAATATTTAGATTATGTGAGACAAGACTGAGATGTAAAATCTGAAATCTAATTCCTGCTCAATAGCTTGGCCACATATTTAAGCCCTCTATTTTTTTCTGCTCTCCTTTTATCTTTGGTCTTTGTTCCTATAGGAAGAATACTTATCCTCATAGAAATATCAAATTTGACAAGACCATTTGGAAGTATAAAGCTCCACAAATGACATTTTGCAAAGCTCATTGACCTCACATTACACTTTCATCTTATATGTATCTTACATCATAGGGCAACTGCTTTCTTTTGAAATAACCTATTCAGGGTTCCTGAAGAACAATGGTTGTCCATCCACCTTGGCATGGCGTAGTTTCTCATAAAACGCTTTAAAGGTTTATGCAGACATAAGAAAGCTATGATTTAATGGCAATGTGGAGTTTATGTAGTTTTTCCGTTGTATTTTGTGGGAGAAAAGCCCTTATCTTGAAGGGTGTTTCTTTCCCCACATATGTAATAAAATATGAGAAAAAGAAGAGATAGTAAATTACCCCGTTACCTCATCATGTTCCCCTGAATTTCATGATCACTTCATCAGCAGGTCCTTGCATACAGAAACTCCGTCTCAGTATTGCTGTCATCTAGAAAGTTCATCCAAACAACATTAACAACAATAGTCGCCCAATTAAGAATAGAAAACACTGAGTACTACTAATCCACAAAGTACTTCTAAAAGAAAAAAAAAATGAGAAATTACTCGGAAACCATATCAATCATCGCAACCACTTAAAGGTGCTACCTAATAGACTACCAAAACCACTAATGAAAATTCCCCCAAAACCCCAAATCGCTTCGACTAATGGGGTGTAAAATTTCAAACCCTAAACCCACCAGCAGAGAATTAGTTCATGTTATTAAAACCAGTACCCCCCACTACCCGGATATGCCAACATATTCATACCAACACGCATAAAACGATACGCGCAAACATAAATAAATAAATATATTAAAAAAATCGCTAATAATAATAATATATACATATGGGTGTGTGTGCAAAAATTGGTAGCAATCGGAATAAAACCCTAACTGGAAAAGAATTGACATGCCTGTTGGTTCAAAATCATCTTGGTGGCATTGCATATATCCTCCAAGCTTTCGGTCATTGGCGATGGCAATCAAAGGCAAAAGTGAGTTCCGATGTCGTATGCAGTCGCAGAAATCTCGCTTCTTTGAATTTGTTGGATATTATCAAGAGTTTTAAACAACTATCTGTGACGACCACCAAACGAAATTCAAAGTAAAAGGTACAGAAAAGAAGGCAACACCGAGATGAAGAACATGTACTTAGATATGCATATAACAGAGGATCTGATACAATCGGTTTTGCATTTATAAATAACAATTACTACATCAATAAATAGGTGGATTTTCCTTCTCTCACTTTCTCTGCCTGTGATCTGAAGGTTTAGGGAAAAATAAAAAAATAATTAAATAAATAAAATAAAATAAATATTCAAAAGAGTTTTTTTATTTTATTTTTTAAAAAGAGAAAGAGAAGAATCCATCTAATAAAGCTGTCTTAACTTAAACTACCCCTTTCTCTCTCTCTCTTTATCTTTCTAAAATTTCTGGATCCAGATACGCTTGAAAATAAAATAAAATCGTTTCACTCACTAATAAGGTTTCTATAAAATGGAGAAAAAGAAAATTCAGAGTGAATGTAAATCTGAAACTACAAATGTTTTTCCTTGTAGAATTTATGCGAGTCTTTCAATTTAAGATGCTTTTTCTTCTTCTTTTCTGATTATTTGGGTTGATTGACTAAAACCCTATTTTGGTCCCTCACATATTATATTTTTCTCAATTTGGTCTTTTTTAAATTTTCTTTTTCAATTTGGTGTCTCACAAATGTTTCTGGTAGTCTTTCCATCTAATTTTTAAAAGAGTGGGTGATGCCCTTGGGCCACCGCTATCTCAGCGGTGGTGACCCCCTTTTCACCTTGTAGTGTTGAAAACCCTTCCTCCGTGAGGGTCCCCCTCTCTATTTATGAGAGTGCTATTTTGTTTCAAGGATTTTGTTGCGGTGACGTTCTGGATCAGAGCTCCTGCGGCGGCGACTCTGGACTAAGCATTCAACGGCAGTTTCTGGCTTCTACAACGGCTTCCTGGTTTGGTTCTGGATTTCGGGTGCTCTTCCACGACGTCGTTTCGTTTTATCAAATTATTATTGTTGCTTTGAGTCTGATTATGTCTATATTTAGAACAACCATCGGGGTTGCATGTTGTCCTGATGGGAAGTGTTTGTCTTTTTTAGATGATTTTATTTATGTTTTCAGTTATTTAGATGGTTGTAGCTTTAGTTGGATCCCTAGATCCGCTAACTTGACAGCTGATTGTCTTGCCAATTTGTCTGAAACGAGGATGAGTCCTCTTGGATGGGTTGCAAACCCCCCACCTTCGTCAATTGATATCTTGTCTAGTGTTGTTGTTTAAGCTAGGGAGGGGTTGGCTATCTTTGCTCTGTTTTCGTTTGTATTGTACTTGCTTTATCTTGCTTTTGAATGAATTATGTTTCACGCCAAAAAAGAGTGGGTGATGTGACACTATTAAATGATGATGTATAGTTAAGTGATGATGTAGGGAGCTAGGGACTAACTTTGTGTCATTATCTAAAAGTGTGATATGCCCACATTACTAACTTCATTAAAAATTGCACACATTCGTCCCTCATTCTCTCTTTTTTCATCAAAATTGTTCATTCATCTTCATTTTCTTTCAAATTGACTGTGATAGGGAGGAGTTGTAGTACTTACAATCCCTCCCTATTCTCATTTTCATCTTGTTTATTTGTTTAGTTTTCATTCAATAAGTCAGATCTTTAGTCCCCTAATTGGTGGTGGTTTTATCCAGATCTATTTCTAGTTTTATTCTTTCTCTATGAAAGATTTATTCTATTATTAGATCGACTCAGATCTGAGCATTTATACCAAGAAGCTTTCAATCTACTATCAAATTTATAGAGAAGTCTATGACATCTTATTTCGTGAAGAACACTACATTTCTTATATGCATGGAGCATGATAGTAAGCATTTTGTTGGCAACACCAAGATCGGTGAAAAATTTCATCTTGAAGATATTTTCTACATAAAATCAGTTTGTGCTCTTATTTGTTTCCCTAGTTCAACAGTGTTTGAAGGTTATTCTTCATGTATTATTAGATTTAAGTTATCTGAACGAATGTAAGAGCCTTTTGGCTTTTCTATAATATAATTTAGATTGGTGCTTTTCAAAAAAAAAAACTTCATTGGAATGACTAACTTTGATAACATAAACATTTGTGAGAGACTAAATTGAGAAAGAAAATTGAAGAAGGACCAAATTGAGAAAAAGGTAATACATGAGGGACCAAAATAGAGTTTTAGTGTGGGTTGATTTTATTAATTTTGGGTTTAATAAGTCAAGGAGAATGAAGAGTACGGTTCGCACGTGTAAAGGTTGCGTGTGAGGTTTAGAGTGAACACGTGGGAAAGGTGCGCGTGAGGGTTGCGTGGGTCATCAGTAACGCCACTGTGGCATGCGTCCCTTCCTTACATTAATTTCCGTTTTTCTATATCTAATTTTTGCCGGAAAAATGGCCAAAAAAAAAAATTTTGCCGAAAAAGAAAAAAATCTCACCTTACTTAATTACTTGGTTTATTCATTCTTGTAAACAGTAATTATTTGCACAAAATAGAAAGAAATGAATCACAATGTGCCTCACGTTCCTTGTTTATTCAATGAATCTAACCAAAGTTGTTCTTTGAAAAAAATTAATTTGTTATTATCAATACGTAAGGATGCAGAAGTATTGGTCCACAATACGTAAAAAGTGATTTTCCATGAGATTTTATTTACTAATTATAAAATATGTTAATTGATCATTTCTCCATGCCCATAAGGCTTGGTCGGTAGAGATCAAAGATCATAATTTTAAGAGTTTTATTTAGGCAAAAGTATTTTTTTAATGGTTAAATTTTATATTAATTTTTATTTTATTTTTATTGTGAATTCCGTCCTTTCAAATTTCACATTTTAATTAATTTTATCATTTGTATTAATTTCATTTAATGAATTAACAACAAATTCTCCGTGATTTTTAATTTGAGTCAAAATTTCTCTAAAATAAATTTATATCATATAACATAAGCCACGTAGAGTTTATTATTAATTTATTAAACGAAGTTAATACAAAAGATAAAATTAATTAAAATATAAAACTTTAAAAACAAAACAACGGAAAATTAAAAATTAATATAAAATATAAGAATTCGGAAAGAAAGAAGTTAATTATATATATATGTTATATATGCTTATTTTTCAAAGATAATTTTCAAATAATAACCTCTCTCCACAATTACTAATTATGGCATTGCAAAAACTATAACATTAAAAACTAGCCAAACTAATCTCATTGACATTATAGGTATCACTGTTGTACAGCAGCTGTCATGTGTCTTTAAATGTACAATCAATATTAATAGCTTCCCCTCAAAAAAGGACAGTGGTGAAGATTTCAAATAATGTTTAAACTGGTTTTCCCTAAGCCCTCCCCCACACTAAAAAGAGCCAACTATCACCAGCTACTTGCTGCATCTTCCAAAACAACAACAACATACAGAGAGACAATTTCCCTACCAATTGAAGTACAATAATGCATATAGGTTATCACTTATCACCCATTTTCCTCTACATTCTCTCACAAAACTGGTACACTAGGAAGATATACCATTTTAATGGACAACCATAGAATGTTGTCTAGCAGTCATCCATCCAAATGTACCTTTTCTTTTTGAGCTTTAACAAATCACTTTCCAAAGAGCTGAAGCATTCCTACTGCCCATAAAGAAAGCTACAAATTCAGTGTAATATCCTTTATTGTCATCCCTGTTGGCGAAAAATCCTCATAAATCATCTTCATTAAAGATGGTGTTATTCCACATTAAAATTGTAAGAACATGTAGTCAATAAACATATACACTCAAAATAAAAAGAGAATTATAAATATCCATTCAATTTTGAATCATTTGCAAATACTCTAGTCAACTTTCAAAATCATAAAATAACCCCGAGTTATCTCCTGTCATGATTAAGACCCTTCTGAACAACTACTTTTACCATAATTCAAAGAAATTATGTTTAGACTCTTTCAATTGTCAGATAACATGCTTTCATTGGCCTACAAAACGATTTCCATACCCCGAAAGTTCCCTGTGCCTTTTGAATTACTAGATAATGTTGGACTGAATGGTTTTTTCAATGCAGTTGAGAGTGATTTTGGGTGCAAAATTAGGTGGCACCTTGTTGCAAACCAGTGGAAGCATGCCATGCTAACAAATGAAAGAGTATGAAATGACATTTCAATTAACGAGAACTAAGCAGAAAGACTTAAATCCTTAAAATTGATAAGGAAAATCAATGCAGGAAGACATAACAATTTAAGATTTATTATACTCATAAACTAATGTAAGAGATGACTTCCTATAAGCAATGTCATCTGAGTACAAAATCTAGTGTCCTACTGACCATATTCTCCAATACACAGTTACATTAAACTAAAAAGGCAAGAACAGGAAGCTTTTCCTAATCCCATCTAGAGCTGAGTGCCAAAAATCTCTCATCCAGGTTCTCACCAAGTTAGCATATCAAAAGCAAATAAAATCAACATACCATCGAAAGACTATTTTGTTTCAATATTTACACTTTCATAGTAAGATAATCCAAATTCCAACATTTGGTAGTTAGAGTCTAACACATACAGAGTGACAGGCATCTGCTGCTATTGCCAAAATAATTTGAACCCTACCACTCATGTCTCCCACCATCAGATGCCTAATCAACTATGCGCATAAAAATAGATGTATCCCTCCAAACTATAAAATGAACTCTAATGCACCCACATAATTAGATATAAACCTAAAAGTTTAGTCACCTGGTATTGTACCTTTCTTGGCCTTCAAAATTATACAAGCATATAGGCTGTTTCCTTCCTGTTCACGTACAAATAAGAGAGAAACATGGTAAATAATGCATTGTTCTAGTAACTAGATCTTTAGTCAAGACTGATATCAGAAAATTAGCTGACAGCTTAACAATACAGATAGTGTAGTTCAACTCACAATCAATTGGATGTTTATCAGTTTGGCGAGATGTATAATGTGCAGACAGTAAAAGCAGTGAAAGGAATGCACTAGCCACAAAAATTGCATCAAACCAACGGTGATAAAAGTCAAATTGAATATCACCACCCAATACTTCCGTTATAATAATCCTGCCAAGAAAACCAGATCAGACAATCAGGATAGATGTTGACAATAATCTTGAGAAGTTCAATTGAGAATAAAAAACACGCTGAAGCACACCAAATTGGAATAATCCAAGGCAGGTGCCACAAGCCACCAGGCACGGTACCTAGGTCAACTAGAACTCTATTTTGGATAAAGATTTTCCAACAGCTTAATGAGTTTAGTTCCACATAATTAGCAGCACAAGTTCACTAATTGTATGCTAAATACATGTTCAAGCCAACTTTTTTCCAAATAGTATTTGCAAGTTTAACTTCATAAAGTTTGAGAAAACTCAGCCTGAATGTGCCATCCTATCCACACTAACCAACGGTTTCGAGGGGTCAGAGAATCAAAGCTCCAGTACAAAGAAGACATGAAAGAGAAGATCAAATAAAGTCCAACTCATGTCACCCAATTACTAATGTTAAGAGTATTAGTAAAGGGGTTTTCTTTGTTTTTTCTAACGGGAAAGTAGGGTTTGACTTTTGGGCATGGCATAGGGTTTGGATCTTGCTGTGGTTCCATGTTAAGAGGAGAGAATCTACAGAAGAGAAGGATATATACTGAGGACCACTCTCCTTTTTATTTTAAGAGAAACAGCACACATAAATACCCTTACAAACAGCTTTCAAATATGCAAATCATATTCTAAGGCAGATTGCCATGGATACCTGTATTCAGTTGGTAAGCTTTTCCTGATTAATAGAATAGATGATACAAAATACATTCCCATTATCTCAGATAGAAAGAGAACTACATTGCTTGAAGATCCACTTCCCACTCGAGAAACAGCAAAAAAGAACTGTCGCCATCAAAAAATTAAATTAGTAAATAAACAAGCTACACAAGAAGTTAGCATGACAAAGACAAACTGTATCACTTTATTGTTATGTTTGATTTTACATAATGTATTTTTTTCAAGAAAAGAACATTGTAGATAAAAAAAGAGAATAATGCCGAGAAAAAAAAAACAAAAGGAGGAAAAAGACCTCGCCAAGAATCAGAGTCCAAAAATCTAACTCAACAGAGTTTTTCAATCCCCTTGGATATCCATAACATACACTCCTTTAATAAAACTATTAGAAGAAACCATATATTGGACATAAAAATAATCCTTTCCCAAAGAAGATGAGGTGGAAGGAATACAATATCAAACAACCTTGCATTCCATTCCATCCAAAGAGACTACAAATTCACAAAGATGGCACATTGTCAAAGAAATTCATGTTCCTTAACCCCCTCCCCCTACCACCACCCCAAAATCCCTCAACCCCACCCTTTGCGATATAGCTAGAAAACTCCAAAGATTGGCCGGACAAACTCAACTCTGATAAAAGCAGCTGAAGCTGCACTTACAGCCTTGGCTCGCAGCATTTTTGACAAAATGTGGCTAAAATGACTGCCAGAGGAGCTACAATTCTCATCAGCAGTATCTATCAAGTTAATGAGTGACAATCAGGCTGTAATCAGCACTGCTAAAAATCCTATTAATCAAGACAGGACTAAGCGAGCCGAGAAAGATCATCACTTCATTTAAAAAGAAAAACCAAACTATGGCATCACAGAAGTTGACCATGTTTCATAGCTCCTAGAATCAAGGAATTCAAACTTGCCAAGTGATTATAAATTTATAATATACCTATAAATAGAGTTGTAAATTAGTCCTGTATATTCAAGTAAGAAAGCATTCCGTTCTTCCCAGAAAAGTTCCTCAGTTTTAACATATAGCAACAAGCCACAACAAAGAAATTTTATGCATTAACTACATCAAAACTAAGAGTGAAACATACTAATAAAACTTACTAGTGTGCTTTGCATGCCCTGCTTAATTTAAATTTTATAATTATTATAATTTCAAAAAAAAAAATATTTTATAAAAAAATTTAATTTTGATTATTTTTATTTTATTTTACTTGTACTTTTTTAATTTAAAATTGTAAAAAATTATTTAATCTCATCTAAGATTTTCTCTCTCCCATTATATATAGTTAGCCAATTACCATAATCCACATGATTATTTCTTATTTTTTTAATTTTTAATTTAATTATTTTTGACTGACGAGAAAGGTTCTCAGACATATATAATAGTATAGATGTAGATAAAGATATAAGAAACAATGAAGGGAAAATAGTAACAACTGAAAGCTGCAGGGATACCTTCATCAAATTTGTCAAGAATCCACGCACTGATATTCCAATCAACATCCCAATAAATAGTAAGGAAATGTACTGCAAAGATAGACAAATAAATAAATTACAACATCAAACCCTGCAAAAACAATAAACTTTACAAGTTGAAATTGAAAATATATATAATGATGCTGATGCTGATGATGATAATAATAATAAGACAATGGCTAACTAGGAATGGTGATTTTCAAGAACCTGCTAATGTTCCTAGAAATCCTAAAAACCGATTGAAAAATATGTAATAATAAGAGTGACCTGTTTATGGGAAAATCAAACTGCAATGATACCCAATGAGTAACTTGTGAGATGTAGAAAAAATTCAACCTTGAAAGCGTTCAAGTAATTTATGTATAAAGTGGCAAATGGTTGAGCGACTTAGTAGATAGAAAATTAATAACATTAGTTTGGAAACTAAAATTCTAAGGAATGAAAATTACAATAATATTAGCGCAGTTTTGCCACCAGAAACTAGCAAACTATGTACCATCTTCCTGATATTCGAATTTTAACTTATCAAGAAACTGTAATATGTGAATTCAAAGGTTTCTAGCATTCCTGCTCCATCATCCATGACATCATAGAAGAACATGATTCTAGAGCTCAGATTAGTGAGGGTTAACCAATGCTGGGGGACACTGGACAAAGAAACCTCAAAAACTACAAAAAGGCAGGTCCATGGCAAACTTTAAAATTGTGTAACTGAACTCTAACCTGTGACAATAAGGCTGCATTGATTCCTATATCAAATAACTTTAAGAATATACTAATTGTCATTGTCACAGGATCAACAGAACCAGCCTGTCAAAGAAACACATGAACAAATAAACATGTTAGCCCAAAAGCAGTGAAGACATGATTCCATTTAGGAAATCTGCCGAACATCCAAGAAAAAGGTCAAGTTTAAGTATCATTGAGGAATAAAAGTTACCTGTTTGAAAACAACACTTTGTAATGACTGCAAAAAGAGATTGGATCAATTAGCCAAGTCACTGTTAACCACAAAGAATCCAGAAGAGAATAAAATAAAAGTCACAAGTATGAGAAAAAGATTGTCAAAATAAATAAATGCCACTGTCAACAGATAGAATTTGTTGGGAAAGAAATCAATGCTGTAATTTAAGGGATTGATTTTGTCTTTAATATGTTTGAAGTCTGGCTTTTTGAGGACTGATCAGAGCATTGGGTGTAAGAGATTTATTTTTATGATTCCCATACTTTGGCTATCCCTAATATCTAGGGACCTGATGAGGTTAGAATTTATTTCATTTACCATACTAAAAAAACCCATACAAAATTGAAGGAATTTCAACACAATTATTTTTCAGACTACACTGCTTTCAGATTTCTTTGACAGTCACGGCAACTCTTTTCCTAATTTTCAAGACTTACCTGGTTTTTTTAATACCTCTTATCACATGTCATGTGGTTTATTAAGGCTTGAGCCTATGTTATTTAGGCAGTAGTGAGTATAATCTTAAAGTCAAGATCTCCTCATATGAGTATTATATAGCAAAACTACCCTTGCCCCAAGATACTCACAATCAGGATTTCAAACACCAATTATCAACCATTAGTCTCTCCAAGAAACCCTAAACTTAGCCTAAAAATACCAATATCTCTTACTATCCAATGTCACAATACCTTGATCATTTTATAAACACAGTACACAGAACAAGCATAGCCAAGTAGATTCTGCAAGTGCCCCCTCCAAGTTCGAGAATAAGCAGCAGCTTCCTGCAAAGTTACAATTTTTCCTAATAAGAAGACTAAGCAAAAATTTAAGGAAGTATAACAAAGAAGACATGAAAACTTATGATTCATAGTAGGATAGGATTTCTTCAAATGACCACATCAAACAGGTCTAGATACATAGAGTGCATTGTCAAGAACCAATTCGACCTAAAAATTCAATCTATTATGATCAGTTTAATTTACCCTTTAACTAATTAGCTTTCAGTCAGTTCCAGTGGTACTAGAGTTATCTCCAATGCTGAAGGATTTGAATTAAAATATCAGTTAGAACCAAATTAACCTTATACAAATTATGTTCACGCCCAGAAATGGCTTTAATTATATTTCTAACAGAACCATATTTATTAACACTGCATGGGACTGCACACACATAATTGACATTTGACATGATCGAAAATACAATAATACACAATGGTAACAATTAATGTAGAGGTACATCCAGCTTCTACTTATAAAGAGACCATAACATGTCCAGTCGGTCCATCACAAATATCTATTGTGTACAACAAAGAAACATTGCAGTAATATTTTATTATTAGCAAAAACTGATATATCACCACAAAAAAAATAACATCAACAAAAAATAGTTCAAAAAGAATGGTGTCAGTCAGATGGAATAATGAAAATAAAGCCCATAATGATTCACAGCATACCAAAATCAAAAAAGGATAACTAATTAAGCACTGAGCATAACATCTGATCATGATTTTGGTGAAAAACAAATGCTCCAAGAAAAGGGCAAATAGAAAGTAAAATAAGAAAATTAAATAATATTAATGAAAGTAAACCTTAGCTTGGCGAAGCTCATAAATCTCCAAGAACAACTGCTTCGAAAGTTCCTCCAAAGCCTGTACCTCTGCTTCCATGCCTTTAATATCTTCACATATAACAAAATTACAAGAAAGTGTCGGTCAAAAATATTTTTACCTAATATATAGAAAAATATGACTATCAAATAAATTATATACACAAGTTTCAGAGAAATCTCTTTATAATAATCAAACCAATAAAAATAAAACCACTGGTTCGGCGTACACTTGATGCCTTTAACTTTTTCAAGTATAAAATAAATCATAAAATTTCCTATTCTCTCAGTGCTCATAGAATGTGAACGAATAATTCAAAAAAACAAGTAATTCTTTGATGCTATGGTTCCCCATAATACAGATTTGTAAAAGGAAAGCTACAAAATGCCAATTTAAGAGTAAGAAACACTGACCTTGCTCCTTTTGGTCCTCCTGCACAGATCGAACAACTGTACCAACTATACGTTTAAAGAAAGATCTGGCATTTGACTTCTGCAATAAACAAGTTTATATGAGTTGCAAGGGTTATGATTTAAAAGAAAGCAGTTATTAGAGAATTCTAGACAACCCAACACTGACAGTAAGACATATTACTAACAAACACAGATAGAACTCTATCAAACAAAAACAATATACAAGGTGTCAAAAGAAAATATAAACCTCCTCAGACCCTTGGTTATTCTCCATCTCCTTTTGACAAAGAATAATTTTCTTTTTCTTCGAAATACAAGTCTCAATCGACTGCATCAGTTGTCTCTCCAAGGCCTTAATATCTGTTTCCTCAATCTCTCTGACGAAATAGAAATGTTTGACATCAATAGCTAGCAAATAAATCAAAAGATCTTGAGCATACCACAAAGCCATCATAAGCAAATAAATCATATTATATCTTTTTTATGTAATAAACGTTTAATATTTAAGGGGTGCACAAAATATCCTCTAAAACCAACACAATTGTAATTAAAAGAGAAAAGCAAGGGGCCTCTAAAATGCAGAAAAATCAGAATGATGTTTCTTCAAATATTTACAGGAGAGATACCACTGAATAAAATATGAATCCATGACAAAGCAGAAGTGATGCAAATGGAGATAGGAACAAGAAAGCGTGAGTTTAAATGTTAACAGCAATGCATCTCACTATTTTGGAACATATTTAAGCTGAGGTTGATTATTAATTCTTTTGTATTAAAAAAAAATCATTAGAAGGAAGGAAAGAAATAAAAATAATGTAAAATGAGCAATTAAGTAATTACCTGATAAAAAGTGATAAATAACTGTAAGGCAAGTTCACAGCACCGAAGCCAGATAGAACAGCCATGAGAGTAACACCAATCACCCCAATTCTACTCACCAGTTGAGGCATAGTGAAGAAACCTAACAACTAAAACCATCAGCTGCCAGTATGAACTAAACATAGGATGACAATATTTTTGGATAAAATATTTAAAGAATGTTACAGAAACAACCTTCTTCTCTACAGCAGTTACATTATACAACCAAGCCAATCGGCAGAGAGGTAAATACATTGAGGAACTTTCTTTTGTTTTATTGGGCAAGAGGTCATTGTTTATAAGATACTGGTGTGTCTATGTGTGAATAAAACCTAAGATTCCTGCATCTCAGGTTTTAATCCAATGCCTCTGCACCAGCTGTAACAATGAACTTTCAGTTCAAGTAACTTACCCAGATTGCATGGACCTTTTGACGCTCCAAAAAACTGATCATGCTTTGTTAGTTATTTTACTCTTTTTATGTTAAAAGCATAAAATTTGTTGAAGATGAAAAAAGACATAAGTACAGGGGTCAATAGCACGGGATAAACCATCGTCTTCTAATGAACAGTGAGCAGAAAGAAGGAAAACACCAAAGACACTAAAGGAGAACATTAATGCTTATCTAATAGAACAAGAAAGTGAGAAACCCAAACATGAGATTCAAAATATCTCAATCATTAGTAAGAAATAAAATGCTAAAGTTACAATATCAAAAATCCCAAACAACAAAACTCTAACTTTCCAAGTTATGAATAAAAAACCCTGAAAACCAAATTATAGTCAACATAAATTAATTCAAATAGCATAAATAATCCTATATAGTGCATCAAAGATCACAATGACTTGTAAATCTAAAGAAATAATAGAATTTATTTACTAGGTTTTAATGGGGAATTAGGAAAATAGAAACAACACAGAGATTTTATCTTTGAAAAAGATCAGGCCAGTACCTTTATCAGGTGACGGCATGGGAAAGTGAATGCCCATGCGCCAAAAGGCATAAATAAAAGCCAGCAAGAATAGTATAGCTCCAAGTGCTGCCCTTTCCTTCCTAATACCTGAAAAGCAAGAAAGCAAGTCACTGACAAAAGCTTGCCTCTTGAATACAACAATCATTGCCCACAAGCTCCAGCCTACAAACCATAGGTACCTCCACATTCACTCCATTATTATTTCATATAAAAGAAGAAATTTATTAAAGTGTACGTGAGAACAGATCCCCCCCNGGATTTCACTATGATTAACATGCAAAAAGAAGGTAAAGGTGTCATCAATAAAGCACATGACAATAATGATTAATGAAGCTGTAATCCTCTCTAAGTGAACCCCACCAATAGAAGATCATACAGATGCCAACTACCAAAGGATTACAAGTTACAACAAAAGAAAATGTAATAAGACATGCATCAATTCAGCCCTCCTAAACAATGAATAAGAAAATCCATAAGTTCAACCCCAAAATTGTACAAGGCACCTACCCCCTGGTTATAGACCAAAAATGAAGGAGTTTAGGTTTTAAAGAAAAACAAAGGAGGGGGTGGTTCTAAAACATTTCTCTAGTTTTAAATGCATATGGCACTTTCCTCAAGCAACTACTCTACTAAGGCATCAAGTAACTCGCAGTCAGTATGATTTGCATCCAAATGAGTGGGATGACTAATCTATCTCCCATTAGTCATTACAATTCATAGGATCCCTTGGAAGTTTCTGCTCAGTGTAATGACTCTTCCCTACTATTTGCTTCTCAGAATGGTTGATGAATTTCATATAAGATTTTGGGATATTCTCCCAGGGGACGTATCTTGCATGGGGAATTTTCAAGCGCCTATAAAATTTCTCTTCTTTGCTTAATGTACTAACTCATAACTTTGCTCTACTTCATGGAGCTTACATTTGTTTAGGGATAGTGCTTAAAATGTTCAGGAGTTGCAAGCCCTCCTGTGTCTTTTAGACAACATTCATCTCTTTCATAATCCAAACGGGAGAATTTGGTCGGACACTTGATTTTTCTAGATTCTATTCATCTATGTCCTTTCATTTTCCAACTCACGTTTCTAATAGAATGAGGGTTAATCATCCTTAAAGTAACATCAAAGCCTTTGTAATTAAGTGATCAAGAGTTTGATCCATGCCAGCCCCATTCGCTAAATCAAATTAAAGTCAGCACAAGGAATCATAGGTTTGTGAGAATAAAATCCATACTTAAGTGAAAACATGTATAAAATCCATTTCTGAACCTTCTTGTAGTTACTTAAGCTTCTGGGTTTAATGGTCCTTGACAACAGCCTTTGGTGACAAACATTAAAAGAGATTACAGATAAGGTTTAAAGGGTTTGATAAGAAAAAGGAGGCCAAAACTTCATATCCCTGGGAGTTTTTTGTTATGCCATAGTTCATTTGGTTATAGAAGAATGCCCAAATTTTAAGGGTGCATCTATGTCTCTTACAATGCCATGAGAGAACAGAGTTCTCATGACTTTCATTTGGTGTTTATCTCATGGCTGTTTTCCCAAAAGCCATGTAGGTGGCAACTGAGCAAACCTTGGCATCCCAACCATAAGCCTAATACATATTATACTATGACAGATGAAGTGCTTTTCCTCAATTGATATTTTAGTAAATAATTAGAACTTAAATTTTTGCCATGAACAATGTGTTAAGAAGTTCTATTTCTCTAAGAACTTCCAGTTAGTAAAAAGTCAAACCACTTTCTTTCATATTATCATAGATTCAGAGGAAGGAACAAGAGAAAGTTACATGTTAGTAAAGAGAGGGAATATTGGCTTACCACTGTTGCAGAGCATCAAGTAACAATGATAGTAGGGCAGCATGAAGACCAGTAATAAAATCAAACAAAATAAGTCCACCTTCCAGTTGACAACTCTAGCCCTACATCCAAAAGAAATCAAATTTCCATAAAGCATGGAATAAAATTAAAGCCATACATCATTTCAAATAGAGCACGCAAATTGACTATACTTCTTTAGTAGTTCTTTTATTAGCAGCTTGTTCTTTCATAAAATAGCATTTATACAAAAAAAGTAATGTTACATGCCATTTTTCACAATCAACTAATAAAATCTAGATGCATAAGTTCCTTCAACAGATGATAATAACCCTAAAACAAATGAAAGACCTCATTGTAGGCCAGGCTTTAGACTCAAGTGAATTAAAATTTGACAAATGCCAAGCCTGCAACCAGGACAATGATCAGCTTATGAAAGGTAACTAATTATACAGGAGGGTAACAAATGTGGACTGCAGGGTAAACAGTAGGGATAGACTCCATAGGGTGTTTATATTTGCTTGGTATATCTATAGCAGGTTAATATAGAGAGCTTGAAGAATTGCCTTAAACTCAAACCTTTCCTGATTTGTTTATGGAAGCTAGAAATAAGGTTGTGCTGTCATTTCCATTCAAACCGAAAAATGTAGGAATGAGAAATGTTGGGAGAATTATAGTCATGAATCATGATAATACCAATCCGAGACAACTAATTAGTTGAGCAAAAGGAAACCTAGCATAAATGGAAAACTGAAAGGCAATTTAAAGCTGAAGCAATGTGACACAGCGCAAAACAACAAGCATCTCCCATTGCTCCATCGTCAATTAGATGAGACATAGTGGATCCGGCACATACTTAGGTTTACAAGATTCAAAAAACCACCCACTATATGCAAAATTTAAATCCAATAGGAAGCAATTTGTTTGTTCACTACAATTGTTTCTAAATCCAAATTGAAGACTATGCTCTAACACACAATCGCAATCTCTCTGCATCCAATTCCATCTCTTTAGCTACAGTCATTTATTTACTCAAGGCTTGGCAACATAAATGTATATCTCAGAATTCAAGAAACAGACAAAATTTGAAAAGGAACGAAAATAGAAAAAGGGGTGAATAATAAACTTACTCTTTGGAAAGGATAGGAATAATCTCGAAGAGGACGAGCTGGAAGAGATTGCATGATAAGGCAAAAACAACGCTGAAAATGATCTGCACCAAAGCCCGCTTCTCTTCGTATTCTTTGTAGAGACGGCGATTCAAGAACCAGAGACCAGCCCAACCAAGTGAACACACAGATCCCAGCATCACAACTCCTTCATACATTGCCCTTCCCCAACCCATCTTGGGATTCGTTGCGTATCTCTGTGCTCTCAAGTCTGAAGTCTGAATCTCAAAGGCAAATGTTGGAAATGGAGTAAAGTAGTAAGCCGTTCGAGCTAAAGATCGATGATACGATCATATGAAGAATTTCGATTTCGATTTCGATTTCGATTATTATTAATTGAACTATTTCCCGAGACCTTGGGAAGAACTGGAGAAAAAGATTAATCAAACTCGTCAGAAAGTGACAATCCAGAAATTGTTGCCTGTTTGCGTAAGGTTTTCGCTATAAAATTTCCTAGTGCGTCAAGATTATTTATTTCTTACATACAGTTATTAATTTGGATTTGATTGATTTGAGACATTTTAGTGCGTTTGTTTAGGCAAAAGTTACAATAAGCTTTCAATTTAATCCTTTATTCATTTCAAAATGTTCCTCAACATTAGTTAAAATCTTCATGTTGGTCTCTCATATATGTAACCTTTTTCAATTTGATTCCTCTTAATTAAATTTCTAATATCAAATTAATCTCTCACAGTTTATTGTGTTATCAGTTAATTTATCTAAATTTTAATTAAACTAATTATAATGATATTAATTGAAGAAGTAATATTATCATTTGATAGCATGATATGTTAATTATCAGTTTGTCACGTAAATATATATTTTTCATTAAACATAGTTAATTATATATAATTCTCTATGTGTTTCTAGATCTTGTATAAAATTTTTAGATTTTTCAAAAATTTATTTTAGTAATATAAAAATAAAATTTATTTATATGTCAATTAAATTATTATGTAACGATATTATGCCTTCAAATAATAATAATATATAAAAAAAACGAAAGAATTAATTTTATATATTGTTAATTTAGCTACATATTAAATAGAATGATTGACATTAATAATAAATAAATTTATGAGATATTAAATTAAAAAATAAATATCTACGGAACTAAATTGAAGAAACACTCATACACGAGGGATTAAAATAAGATCTAGTCTGCAACCAAAAAAATAAGATCTAGTCTACTCACCAGTTGAGGCATAGTGAAGAAACCTAACAACTAAAATCATCCGCTGCCAATATGAACTAAACATAGGATGACGATTATTTTGGGAGGGCACGACCGTTTCGTCTCTGTAGCCCGAATGAGATTAGTCTTCGCTTAGACCATTACACGGATAGGCGGAGGAAACCCATAACATTACCCAAAAAAAAAATCTAGTCTTAATTAAAAGTTAGTGGAGTTATCATGATTAAGTGAAATTGCTCAGACCCAAAGTAGTTTTGAAAATGTTCCCTTTCTATCTACATTGTGTTTTAGAAAATTTATTATTTAGTTTCTAAATTTTTATTGAGTCAATATTTAGTCACTAAAAAAATAAAAATAAATAACTCGGTTTTTGATTTTTTACGACCATCAACTATTTAGTCCGACCATCAACTATTTAGTCCGTCACATTATCTGACAGTTAACATGATGATATAAATGTTAAATGCTGACATAACTTCATTAAATAGCACTATAGCATCCTAATTAATTGAAAAATCAAATCTAAACCTAAACTGAAGTACTACTATTTTTACAAGTTTCAATAGATAAAAATGGTAAAACATAGACCAAGACTTTATTGTGGTCATTCTTACATTTGTTAGTTGCAACTATTATTTAGAAGAAAAGAAGACAAAAGATTAATCTTAATTATGAAAGTGTTCTTGAACCCTAACAGCTGGAGTACAAAAATTAAGGAAAATAAAAGACACGCATTGTGTTCATTCTTCTAACTTTCTGTGCATATGATGATATTAATATGTGATATCAATAAAATGAGATGCATGAAACTATTTATAAATACATAACAATAAGAAATTTTCTTACATCATATCAATAAAATAGTCAGATCGAACTTATAAAATGCATGATTAAGAAAGCTCCCAAAATAAGAAATTGTATAGTCTGAGTTTGTCTACAATTCAGGATGTCAAAAACACTCTTGTACTTGATTCGAGACTTCAAGTTGAGTCCAATCAAAATCAACCCATTTATGTACACCTCTTAATCGTTTTGAGACATAGAAAAATGGTAAGAACTCTGCACCACAAGATTTTAGAAGTAATTTCCTCTTGTTTTTTATTTAGTTTAATATAATCAAAATTATGCCTCAAATTGAAGGAGACAAAACATTGAGATGATATGCTATACAGTATACTGCTTACATGGGTAGTAAATAGTAAGATAGGGTCTTTACGTTCACCTTCACGTGTTTCAATTTCATTTACTCAAAGTCCCAAACCCACAATAGAGGCACAAAAACACTGGTCTTACAAACAAGATCAAGAGTTCCAAGAGATGCATGAATTTAAGAACAATACAAGCAAATTTATTCAGCACCCATTAGATCATGTCAGAATATTGCTGCTGCTCATTCATTACATACACTACGAAGAATATTTGAGGGTTCTTCCATACCTATATAACAACATAGCCACAGAGATAAATGAAAATACAACAAAATAAAACCCTTGGGAGCACAACCCAAATCTTAGTAAATTTGTTTGGTGGTTTCATAGTATCATTGCGCTGAAAATCATCTCAAGGGCCGGTCGGTCCCTCACTTATCTGCAACAATATAATTACAGGATTCAGCTGGTTGATGCTTACATGCTGAAACTTTATCTTATTTAAATCTCACCATTTGGGGACTGGGAATTCGTGGCAGAGAAGTCAGAAGATGACATAGGAATCGATATTGAGAGCTGAGTTGTGGAGTAAGCTGTATGCTTTGATCTCTCGTCCTCCATACCAGACCATGGCTCTCTGCCTCTAGGCCACTCATCAAATAAAGGTCGGAGAGAATGACTGCCCTCTGCCTTTGATTGTTCCCCGGAGGCATATTCACTCGATAGAAACGAGTGCTGAGGATAATCACTCTGCAACATGGAGTTGTTGCTTGATTTAGGTGTTGAAAATGAAGCAACTCTCCCTGGCATCAAAGGCCATGTGTTTTCCATTGGTGACTCCATCCGAAGAACCCTATTACTACCAGCGGCTTCAGAAAAGAAACTATGCTCAACACCCTCAGATTTAAGCCCTTGAAGATACCTGTTTATTTCAAATTAAAATTATTCAAAACTCATGGATAAACACTACAACCATTGTTAAAACATAATGCAATTATAATTATCCAGATATTAAATTCTATCATGGACCAAAATGTCATTATGGACCAAACTTAAAGGAAGTACAATTAATAATAAAAACAACATCTAGAAAGCACAAGGAAATACATTAGAAGAAAACTCAATTGGTTACTGGTTACAAAGGAAATTAATTATACCACGAAAATAAAGCTTTCAGATCTCATTTTTTTAAACAAGTTTGCATAATATAATATATAAGGAAGTAGCAACAATCATTTAAATTAAATAAGAACAAGATTGTTCGATAAAATTACAACATTTATAGTGATTTAAATTGAATGAGTAAATAATCATAAAATCACATAAAACAAGAAAGTAAATTTTATATTTTAGCCAAGAAAGGAGGAAGTAATTGAACTTGAAAACATCACAAGTTTGGACCTCTCAAAGTGTAATAATGACATCTCTTCATTTAGTGACTCTGCAGACTCCCTATAAAAAAACTCAGCCACTATCAAGAAAGGTAAACATAAATTCAAAGCATCACTTCTCTTTCAAAAAACCCTCCAGCATGTGCATCTTCAACTTGATATAAATATTATATCATAATTCATGCAAATATAAGACCAATTCCAACCAAAGTTGATTCAGACAGATGGAATGGAAGTATCATGTCTTGTAAACTGCTTCAGGTGTCCAGATAGTCGCCTCATACCTGAGCTTTGACCTTTTGATAACAAGAAAGACCAACTATATGCACTCTAATTTTGTTTTCTTCCAAGATTAGGCAGCCAGCAGCATCATTTGAAAAACAATCATAAGTGGACAGGTTTTGACCCCAAAAAAAAAAAAATAGAACCGTTAGCATATAAATTGAACTCCGGACGAATATTGATAAAAGGAAAAAATAATCCAGTTCACTGTCTAGCACATTGATTTTATGAGGACTTGATCAAATGGAAGAGAAGAAAATTTGATTCAACCCTTTTAATGCCCACTTCAACTGCAAATCAAATCAGTCAAAAACAATAAAAAACAATTTGAGAAAAAAGATATGACCTGACAAAGCAGCTTCAATTAGAGTTGCGATATGGATAAGGCTAATGCAAAAGAGAAGGGCAGAAAAATAAACATGCATGGTATGGAGCAAATTTTGCTACTATATATAATACTACAAGTCCACAACTCTAAAAAGAATCTGTCACACACACACCCTTTCACTGACAAGTGATAACAAAAAGTGTGACAAGAATTGCTGCTGAAGATAAAAAGGCATTCAGTCATTGCACCTATACTTCCCATTTTTCATGACTGACATTGCTGAAGGGCAATATGCCATGGTATTTCTAAATTTCATGTTTCATTAAAATTTGAAGGCCCACCATACTCAATTTTATCAACAGAATCAACACTGTAACTCCCATACAAATTTTATTCATGAAGGTTCCCAGAATTTCCACCCAATCCATATGTTTAAGCATCACCCAACACCAGAAAAAAGAGCAAACATTGGATACAGAACATAGAAAAGAACCATAACATTGTTCTTCGACATTAAGAAAACAGTTTTAGACTGAAGATGAAGCAAAGCCAAGTGAATAACAACTTTGGTGCTTTCTTTGGTTGGAAAGTAAATATTGTAGATGACTCCAAAAACAACTATATATTTCTAATGCTTTCAAATATCTGCAACAAATTTAGCAGAGGAACAGAAAAAAAAAACAAAAGAAATAATAAGACAATCAGAAGTCCACAGATCTGAGATATTGTAAAGGAATTTAAAGACTATATGAAAAATATAAGGGCCCAGAGCCCCAGACATGTCTTGGAAGAGAAAAAAAATTATGAAAGCTTCTCTTCTGACATATCCAATGCTTAAATCACATGATGGCAAGGGTACAAAGTATAGTCTGACAGCATGATGTCAATAATATGGGCCCAAACTGGAAAAACCTAAGCATATCAAATTCAACCATATTAGTAGTCCAAGTTCTGCATCAGATTCAGACAAGAACACATATACTTAATGAACTGAAGAGAAGTAAGAGTTTCCATGACATGTGAGCTCAATTATATATTTTCATTTCCAATCTCTGTCTCAAATTCATTTTCAAGAAGCGAAAGATAGCAATGATCAGTTTCAAAACCTGTATTCTTTACTTGGGACTCCATAGGGAATGGAATCCAGATGATACTGGGGTTGGTAGGTTCCAGCACCAGTTCCTTGGGGATGATTATTAGCAAAGGCATTTGTTGAAAGGTTCTGGAAGTTTACAGTTCTAGTGCTGTCAGGTGGGACAGTCAGTGATGACACAGTGGATGATGACTGTGTTATGGTATGTGATTCCACAGGCTTTCTTGAACGGTTGCGGCCACGGTGCATGTGGCGCTCACAGTATTTCGAGTCTGGGTATGCTTCCTTAGAGCACCTCCACTTTTTTCCATCAGTCCTCCGGCATCGTCCCGGCTCCGGGTCCACCTTCTTCCCATAGAAGGAACAATAGCTCACTGCACAATTACATGCATATATAGTTATACACATACATATACTTTATCATCACATAACAACAAAGTGGGAAACTCCAACAATGCATTGACAATATCCCAACTTATTAAATACTTTTTTAGCCCCAGCAGCACGGAGGTTTCACTTCCTTCCTGCAAACTACCCACACCCAGTGGCTTAATTAATCCAGTACTTGTCTTTATTAGTAAGATTCAGTTATAAAAAGGAAAATGCTGAAACTGAAGGGAGGCAAATATTTAATCACAATCACTAATCTATGTTTCCCTGAGCTAAGCTAACTCCTTGAATGCCCAACACCAAGAAAGTATGTTTCAGTAGCAGCAACAACGAAACTAAACGAAACCCATGTCCTCCCGACAAAGTATGTTTCAGGATGTGAGAGAATGAGAGAACTTACTGGCTGGATGGTGAAAGAACCTTTGGGAAATGGAGTCGAAGCTTTTCTGAATGGGGAGGACAAGATCAGGAGGAACAGGGAGACCAGCGACCATGTACTTGAAAATCAAAGCTTGATGCTCGAGTTCCTGCCACTGAGACAGTGTGAAAGGAGACCTAGTAGGAGTAGGAGTAGTAGTAATACCCATCATCGTCGCCGTCGCGGCCCCACCACCACCACTTGCAGTGCTACTATTCATTTGCTTCCACTAACACTGTGTGTCTGCTAGTTCTCGTGTGAATTTGGGAAATCAAACATAGCCAGAGGGGAAATACGGCGGCGTCAGACACAGATCGAGGTTTGTCAGAAGCATTTGGGGTTGCTCTGTTTCTGAAAGTGTGACACTGTGTGTGCGTATGAGTATGATGAGAATGAATGAGTATGACGGTCACAAACTTGAGTGTGTGTGTGAGTGAGTGTGGTCGTGTCCTGAAGCTGGGGGGTATCTGCGTATGTTGGAGAAAGGGGTACCACCTGTCCAGGAAGCGAAGGATTGATTCTTCAGCCTCTCATAGTCTTACCTTCTCTTCTCTTTAGGGCTTTTTCTCTCTCTATCTCTCTCTCTCTCTCACATTGTTTTGGCTAAATTACACTTTCTCTTAAGAAAAAAAAAAAAGTTGAGATAAGTTGAACCCGGAGGAACACCAAAGTCTAAATATAGTTCCACTAATTATACTTACAAATAACTTACTAATAAAGCTCTTACATTGGCAGTAACAATTAAACTCACAATCTTATGAGTTATGAGTCTACTCCTTACCAACTAACTATTCGACTAATTACACTTTTGATGGTATCAATTTTAAGTCAGGTGATATATCTTTTATTTTGTATTTGAATACAATAAATTTAAAATTATAAATTGTTCTTGATAAGTTTTTTTTATTCTAATTGAGTTATTGATAAATGTAGTTAAATTAAGCACTTTAAGTTAATGGACTTAAATTCAAGCTTTAAAGTGGATGTTATTCTGAAAATTTTAATTATCTCGACTTGAATGAGAATAATCTTCGCCTAAATTATTAAACGAAAAAATAAAAAAAAAATTCTAGTTATACAAAAAAACATAAAGAAATCAAAATGAGCCATTTGAGACAAAAAAAAATATTAATATATAAAAATTACTTAAAGAAAGATGTAATACCAAAGCAAAATCTAACACATACATAAAAACTAAAATGAGATTTGCTCGTTTTCTTTCCAGTCGTAGTTATCTTGAAAATTGTCTGGATATTTCCTAAGATATTATTCTTTAATGGTGTGGAAAACATTACTTGTACAACAGTCAATTCTGGTTGATTATTGCATAGAAAACTACACAACACAATGGATGCTTATATGTTATGACAGCTTTTTCTAAACTCATGCATTAGCTGATATGGAAAGTAATTTAATTACTTAATTATCATTATGATCAATAAAGTTCAAAAGCTTAGTTATAATTAGGAAAAAAAAAACAGGAGAAGGTCTTGCATTAAGACAATTTAATATCAGTAAATTACTTTACTCTCTTTATAAAAAAAAAATCTCTTAACGTTCTTAAAAATATAAAACAAAATTCTGAGGCTAAGACAATATCAAAATATATTTTAATATAACATTAATTTTATTTCATTTTAAATTTAAAAGCATGACTATTTATACGAGTCAAATTTATATTTGAGATTTTATATATTATATAAAGAATACATATAAAGATATTTAAATAACTCTCTTCAATTTTAAAGAAGGTTGTTGGAGCATATATTTTTGTTTCAAGAGAATGTTTATAAATAGAGAAAAGATAACTATGTAATTTTTTTCTTTTTTTTTTGAAAAAAAAAATCTTCACCTNATTCATCAATATCCTCAATTGTAGTTATAAATTATTTCTCATGAAATTTAGAAATTACTAAAATATATTTTATCTCTATTAATATATATATATTTGATTTAATAGGAACTCAAAATATCACTTAAAGAATTTAATTATCTACTAGTTATATTAAACTTTGTGAAATTCACTATTAATTATTCTACATATGTTATTTTATATTTGAGTAAAGTAACAATTTGATATCTGAAAGATTGTCGAGATGAAAACTTGGTCCTTTAAAGATTAAAACGTACATTTTAGCCATTAAAATATGGGTAAATTACACTTTGGTACCCTGTGGTATTTTCTATTAACACTTTGGTACCCTTTGGAATTATTTTGTAATTGTAACCATAAAAAATTTTGCAAAAATTACATATTGACCCCAAAAAATTTACAAATAGATCTCTAGATACATATTATCTCGGGACTAAAATGAAAACTTTAAAAAAATTTTGGGGTCAATATGTAATTTTTGCAAAATTTGTTATGGTTAAAATTACAAAATAACTCCAAAGGGTACCAAAGTGTTAATGGAGAATACCACAGGGTACCAAAGTGAAATAGGGTCAAACCACAGGGTACCAAAGTGTAATTTACCCTTAAAATATTAAGACATTATATTAATTAATTCTTTTTACAGATAAATAATATATCAAATGTATATTTTTTAGGGATCATTTTTTCAGTTCAGTAATTGTTTAGAGATCAATTTATTGGTTTATTCTTTTATATTTACATTTTACAATATCAATATTTTAGTTGGGTTAATTAGTAAGAAAGAAAAAGAAAGAAAAGAAAAGTGAAGTAGAGTGAAAAGTTTAGCATGTGTGGGGTGTGATAATCATATATGAGGGAGAGTAAAAGCAACCACACAAAATGGGCTTGACAGAGAAGTGGGCCCAAGAGGCCCAAAGCACCAAAATGAAAGTGAAATGTTGAGCTGTAGGAAACCCACCCCCTTCCTTGCCGGAATGCGGGTAACATTCGATGTGGGCCTCACAACTCAAGGGTTAAATTGTATTTACAATCCAATGAAAAGTACACTGCACTCTATAGAAAGGAAGGAACATATATAGAGAGAGAAGAATGTGTGGGTTTCAGTAACTAAGGGTGCGTTTGGTCCCCATTATCTTCATTTATCTCTCCTTTATCTCCCAATACTACTTTAATACCAGAGTTACAGTAAAAAATCTTGTTTGTTTCACAGTTATCTTCCCCTCATTTATTTTTCTCCTTTATCTCTCCTTTAACTTCTCAAATTACTA
>QANZ01044246.1:0-17815 GCA_003254925.1 Chamaecrista fasciculata
AAAAAAAAAAAAAATTCTGCAACAATAAACGATGAGGACCAAATTGGAAATTAAGCAAAAGATTTGAGATCAAATTTACAGTTTTGCCTTAATTAATGAATCAATTAATTTCATTACTGCAACGAATCACTAAGAACATCTCCATAAATTTGAAGCCCTCTCTCTCTTAACTTTATCTCTCTTGTTTCTCTCACTAGACCTTTTTGGACTTTCTGTAGCCCATAAATAAGCGGCGTTTCAGGATTCTCGCAGGCACAACCGAAACAGAACAGAACAGAGCAAGCTTTCTCTCTCTCTGTTTGAACAGTTTCCGATGGCGAACTCAGGACCCAGCGACGTCGTTTTGAACGTGAGTTGCGAAAGAGAAGACTCCGGCCTCATCTACGTCTCCGTGCCTTTCTTACAAAAGGTATTTTTCTCTCTCTACAAATCCTATTCTGTTATAACAAACAAACAGAATGTTTTATTATTCTGTTCCGTATTATAACAGAATCGAATCGAATCAATTAAATATTTTGTTTCGTCTCCGGTGTCGCCACCGATAACAGAGCCGTATGTAACTTCTTTATATCCTTATCTTTGAGCTTCGTAGGAGGACTAATTTGTAATGAATCATAAATTTTTAAGGCTAAATATTAAAATATGAGTTTATTGGATGAAGAATATGCTAAAACAGTTGTCTATTCTAAACAGATAGATATGGTTAGCCAATGAGACTATATTATGAATTTATGAATTATGATATTAAAAAAAGGCTTTGAATTTGACTGATTGTCTTAATGTATTGTTTTTGCCTGTTGTGAATTGCTTGGAGGAATGCTTGGAGTTTACATCACAGGGCATATCTTAAAGCGTATCAAGAAACCATATTTGAAAATTTTGAATATTCAGAGACCCCATTATCTCATATCCTGGAATTTTATTTATTTGTGTTTTTAAGTTTTTTATTTCATTTAAATTTGTGTAGATCGGTGAGCTGGCTGGACTTGCTGTTGGGTCTACGGTGCTGCTGAATGTGATGTTTGCAGGGTATTTATTTTTTATCCCAAAACCTATTAAATTATACAAATTCTTGGACTAAGAGAGTTTGCTTTCACATTGATAACCCACCATCACAAATTAATAATTTTTTTAATTCAATTCGTACATTATAAATGTGCCCATTTAATTTTGTAATCTATATATTATTAATTTTAACTATATATATATATATATATTTTTAACTGAATGGATGACATGTCATCACTCATTACTACATATCATCAATTCTGTTAAATAATTTTTGAATAAATTATGATTATCTTATGTCTATCCGTATAACAGTCTAAGCAAAGACTAATCGTCTAATCTCATTCAGGCCTCAATCATCTAACTTCTTCATATCATTGTCCTTAAAATATTTTCATTTTGATTGAATGTTAACTAACGCTTTCATCGTCGGACGTGACACAAAATTTTCAGGCCGGTGACCGGAGCATCGATGAACCCGACAAGAAGCATAGGGCCTGCAATAGTACACACAGAATTCAGGGGAATATGGATATACATAATTGCAACAACAATGGGGGCTGTAGCTGGTGCATGGACATATAACATCATAAGGTACACAGACAAGCCATTGCGTGAGATAACAAAGAGTGCTTCTTTCCTCAAAGCCGCAAGCCGTGCTACCAACTGAACTTATTTATTAGGTCAAAAAACCACACTGAATTGTCATGCAATTTTCTACTGGCCAAGCAGAATCAACGATTCCTATTAGATTGTAAAAGGGGATGAGATTTGAAGGGAGGAAGAAGAAACAATGTGTTCGACGTATTACCCATAATTGGAGGAAAGTGAGAAAATGAAGACACTTGTAAGTTGATATATCATGGCAATCTTTTTGTACATGTGTGCTGATACAGATATATCATGCTAAGTCAACATATATATTAAACTAAAGGGATTAATTTAAAATTCTAAACTATTTTTTCTGCATTTGATGTCATGATGCAATATATATGTATTGTTTAATCTAGACCTTTTTTTTTTTTCATGAGTTTAATCTAGGCCTTATTTTTGCTTTAAAAAAAGTGTCTGAATAATTTTGGGCCTTTAATCAATACTTGGGCCAACTTTGTCAGAACCGAACCGAACCGTTCAATGACTCAGACAAGTGTTCGGTTCATTGTTTGATTGGTTTAACCGGTTAAATCGTCGGTCAAACCAGATAATGCAATAAATAATAAATATTAATTACTTTTATTATATATAAAATATAAACATTATATACACACAATTAAAATTAATAATTCAACATTTCTAATTTTTTTGTTAAACTGAAATATAGTACGTTACAAAAAAAATACAAATTTATTTCTTTGTATTATTTTTGTAACGTACTCTATTTCAGTTTAACAAATTTTTAAATATAATAAATTTTTAATACAAATTTGTTTGTAACATAGTCTAGATAGGTCAATATAATTTTATACAAATTTGTAACGTACTCTATTATAAATTTTATGCACATCAAACAAATTTTTTTATAAAATAAAATAAATTAAGTGAGCTTTAGATCTGATTTCATTAAATTTTTTATTTAAAAGTTAAAATATGAAATTATAAAAAAAAAATAAAAAATAAAAAATTTGGTGGGCGGTTGGACCACTAGTTCAACGGTTCTGGGCAGTTAAATCTGGTCTAACTGATATTTTGGTTTTTAGGTTGAACCAACTCGTTCTAGTGGTTGGTTGACGGTTGAACCGGTCAGACCGTCCAATCCAGTCTGATTTTAACAACACTGCACAATAAATCATCAGTTATTAACTCAGAGCATTAACTAAAACCTAAAATAATTGTTATAGAGATTAGAGGCCAATTTTTACTTTTAGTTTTGAGCGTCTTCCCTAAATATCCATTTTTACCCTATCCTAGATTGATTTCATCTTTTCTCTTTTACGTTAATCTTTCCTTTGAACTGCAAGGAAAGTTGAGGTCCGTTACGCTCCTATTGCTAGTCTTAAATTGCACAATTGCACAATTTATTGTATACAATAAATTAGTTATCATGGAAGAAAATAAAAAAAGAAGTAATATCTATGATAATAGGCCCAATAATTAGGAGGCCCAAATGATAAGAGATGTCTTTGGCCCAGTATGCCATGAGCCCACGAGCCCATAAGATGAGTTGTAAGGGCGAGAAAGGGCGTGGACGCCCACAAGGCAAAAAATCGTGAGGAATAAGGAAACATTCACTGAATCAATCATGGACTAATCAAGAATAAATCAAGATCCGCAGTCAATAAAAAAGATCCTCCCCATGGATTCTGCTTTGACCATCAAGACGCCTTGCACAAGAAAGGAAATTACGTGGGAGACAAGGATCACAATCAGATCAGCAATGATCACAATCAAATATCTAGGCATTAATGGCAAAATCACACTAGATTGCCCTCAGCCAGTATAAAAAACTGGTAAAGGTACACTCTATTCTTAGTCAATTGATATTATTGAGCAAATATCTATTACGACCACCCTGTGTATTCATTATCTTGCAGGTAACCTTCAACTCAGAGTTGCCTCATCTAAACCAGATAATAACCCCGACCAGAACCTAGTTCATCAATCTATACAGCAAAGCAATCGATCACAATGAGCTCATGCAAACAAGAATTTTCTTCTTACTATGGAAAGTGAGCGGAAGGGAATTCCTACATGAGGAAAGTGATATGGCATGCGTTGAATATCAACAACTTCGTCTAGATATTTTATGCCTCGAGTCAAAATAGATCAAACATTTAGTGCTATATGTAACTTAAATTATATCTCTACATATTTGTGTCAAGTAATTAATATTACTTTTAATTATATATAAAAATTATGTATGTATATATAAACATCATAATGGCAAAAAAACAAAAAAACAAATAAAATAATAGATGTTTTAGCTAGAATATATTAAAATTCACTTTAACTTTATTTTTTCTTTAAAAACTTTCATGAACTATAAAAATGATAACGGATATTTAAATTTTTAATTTCAAACAAAAGTCTCTTTTTATTAAAAAAAATCAATATATATTTTAATTTCTTGGCTACTATATGATCTGGTAATACCTAACTGCAAGTAATTATGAAATACAAGAAGAACTGCTAAGGTAAAATTAAAATTACATCAAATAAATTTGAAAACGCCACTTTTATAACATAAGATGAAAGTTGGGCTAATTAATCATATAATGCACAAAAATAAAAAAAAATAATAATAATCTTTTTATTTGACTTAATAAATGGATTTTTTTTCGCAGAAAAAGAAAATAAGGATTCGATATTTACTTTTATTAATCTAAGCTGTTTTTCTGTGCAATGAACAAGAATGATATGGGTTATGTATATATTAGCAATCAATATAATAATAGGGTAAATTACATACCCTGTTCTATGGACGGATTTCACTTTGGTACATTGTTCTTTCAAAAATGACACTTTGGTACTATATTCTTTGCACCGTTAACATTTTGGTACCTTGTCTTTTAAAAGTGACATTTAAGTACCCTATTATTTGTACCGTTAACACTTTAGTATCCAAATAAACCCTAAATCGAATTATATAACAGAAGCAGTCAAACAATCAGTAAATCATAAATGGCATTTCCTAGACCAAAACTATAACAACTAACTAATTGTGCTGGACTACCAATAGTTGATCTTACAGTAAACAGATAAAAAAATTACAGAAAAAGTTGCAAATAACGACTCACAAAGGAGACCATAGGGAAGCAATTTCAACATAAAGCAATAATCATAAGGGTCTTTGTCTGCCATTCATATTATAAAATATCCATCAGACTATATAAGTTCACCTTACCTCCATGATTCATGGGAAATTAAGTAAACAACCGTTATTTCATGTTTGGAAAAAAAAAAATGGACTTTTTCATTCTTTGAGAATAGTTCTAGAGAAAAATCTTCAACATACTAAAATCAATAAAATGGGAGTGCTAATTTTGAGAAGAAAAATTTAATTCTGGGAGAATTTTGAGGATATATCCTTGATATACTAAAAATTACAGAAAATTATACCTATAATTCATCTCATTATTTCCTTCATATTATTATTAAGGGTGTTTGGTGAATTGTTTCAATGATTTTAAATTACTCTTTTTTTTCGAATAATTTATATCAGTTTAAAAATAATTATTGATTCTGTGATCAAAAATCATTTATTTAATCAATAACTAAATTAATAATAAACTAATAATCATAAGATTTACTAACATTTTATCTTTTATACGATTGATCATAGATGATCATTTTTTATCATGTTTGATCACATAAAAAAAAAAAAAGAATTCATGTACTTTAATTTTGTTGATAAACTTCATATAAAAAAAATATAAGACATTTTATATGAATTTGGTCTTTTTAAAAATACATGATTAATAACTCCCAACTTAGATAATATGATACTCCCTCCGTTCCTGAATATTTGCTTTTCTGAAGAACTTTTTTTATCCCAAAATATCTTATGTTTTATAACTTCAAGAGAACATTAATTATTCTTTTACCATTCTATCCCTATTAAATATAGTAGAGTCATAAATGAATAAACATTTTCCTAGTAATTTAATAGGGATAGTTTAGTCTTTTTACCTCATTTTTCTCTTCATTTTAGGTGAGCTAATCATTTCCTTGGTCTGTGTGTTTTTACCTTAAACATCAGATATATAGGAACGGAGGGAGTACTTAATTATCAACAGTCACGGGAGTAAATTATTAAGGAGTCTATTGTAATTTTTTTTTTTAAATAAAGAACACATTGAAATTGAGTGTAAAGACCATAATCTTACGCCCAACTACACTAACATCACCAAGTCAAAGTGCATTAACATGATCCAATTTAGTCAAATTAAGAATTTCAAAATGAAGAATTTAGAAAGCAATGAAAGTAGTGTGAAACTAAGTCAATGTGAGAAGAAATCAAAGAGGACATGCACTTAATTAACCAAAGCTTTGTGTTTTTGGTATCGTGATGAGTGGTGGGATGTTGAAAAATATTTGCATGCGCTTTGATTTCATCAACTAATTAATTAACCTCTCTTCATTACTTAATAATTATTGGGAATCAGAGGTGGTTATACGTTGATGGTAGAACTTAGAAATGCACTAAGTTAAGCTTATCCCTCTTTTCTAAAAGTTCATTTCACTTTTGGAATTTTTTTGACTAAGCAAAGGTGCATCTTTTTCTTTTACATATATATAAAAGAAATTTTGCACAATCAAAAAATAATTACTTTTTTTGACATGTGCTACTAACTTCAACAAAGATATTTATATGTAGTCCAACGTTTTATCCAAAATATTACTATGATAGGTAAGATGACGAGGTGATGATTCTATAACATGACAAAGCTACGTCCCTCTAGCCTTAATTAAACGAGGCGATAAAAGATTACAAAAAGAATATTAAAAAATAAAATTGGTAAATTATTTTATTTTCATATAAAGTGATACACGTGTAATTTTGTTATTGTTATGGGATATTTCATCATTTTAATCGTGAAATAATATAACAAATATGTAACCAATGAAAATTGAGTATAATGGAAGGAGTTAATTAATCTCCTACAACATTACACGACAAATCTATGTTTAAATCTACACTGTAAAAGTGTTCTTCCATATGTCATTTTATTATCAAATCACAAGACATAAAATGTTGTAATATAACTTTAATATCCAAAATATTAAAATTATCAGTCAAAACTTCATTTTGGTCCTTAAACTAGAGGTTGAGTACCAAACTATAACTCAACCTCTAGTTTAAGGACCAAAATGAATTATTTCCCCGTTAGTTTATAATGTGAATTATTTCCCCGTTATTTCTTACATGCACACAACTAAGATATACGACTTTTCTATTATATATATCATAAAAAAGTAAGTTAATATAAAAAAAAAAACTTTCTTCTTAGTCACGAACTTGATATTAATTTGTAGTTGGATTTTTTTTTCTAATAATGAATTTTTTTTCTCTATCAACTTACTTTACTTTTTAGGACTCGTATGAAAAATAAATCATTTAGATTAAATGTAAAACTTAAAGATCACGACATAAATTACTTTTTTTTCTTAAAATAAAAAAGATTTTTCCCTACAATATATAAGATGACGAGGTTGTAATCAGAATACAATCATACATCAATCACCTCACACTAATTTAATTTCTTTATATCATATTTATAAGACTAGATATGCTTGACCTTCATTGTTTACAAAGCTAATTAATCTGTTATAAATAACAAAATTAAACATTCGAAAATTCTTTTTTTTAATGGAAAACATTCTAAAATTCTATCTCATCATATCCACAACTCTTATCTAGAATATTTTATTTTATCTAGAGTTCATTTTTCTAAAAACCATAAGTGGACATACATAGAAAGATAGAATTAACCAGCCATATATGAAATCATGAGCAGTAAAAGTAAGAGCTCGTTTGGATAGGCTTTTTCTAATTTAAAAAGTACTTTTTTAATTAAAAAAGGTTTTTTATAAACATAAAATCTTGTTTGGGTAAATTTTTAAGAAAAAAGAGAAGTTACAAAAAAAAGTTAAAATATAACTTTTTTAAGAAGTTGAATTTTGTAGCTTCTACTTAAAGCACTTGCCAAAGATATTCTTTTGGTTCATTTTATTAATTAAAAGTACTTTTGTCATTTTATATCCAAAACAACTTTGATAATTAAAAATACTTGTGTTTCACTCAAAAGATCTTATAAAAAAAGTTTGATAAATAAAATTTTTTTTTCATAAGCTTATCCAAACGGGCTCTAAGTGTAATCAAAATGTTGATTAAGTTTGATTACAGTGTTGAATTAATCAAACCAAAGCAGAAATGTATAATGCTTCTGGAGAACATGATTACTTGGATTTAAAAAATTTACAAATTAATTAATGGCAACGTATGGCATGACAAAAAGGTGATATCATCATCAGCTTGAGAGTTGAGAGCAAGGGACCACATATATAATTGATGAACAAAGCTGTATATTGGGATTTAATTTAGAGTAAATATATAAATTGGTTCTTAAAATATTTATGAACTAATAACTTAATTTTTTAAAAGTTTAGTTAATACTCTTTTATCTTTAAAAGTCATAAAATTAATACATTTTAGTCTCTTTGTCCTTATAAGTTAGTCCATGTAAAATCTACTTAAGAGACTAAATATTATTGCCTCAATGACTTTTAAATTTTAATAAAGTGTGTAAATCAGATTTTTTGAGATTGAATTCATAATTCGTGTGTTATTTAAAAACCAAATTATATGTTTAACCTTGGCTGAAATTCTCAAAATTATTTTAAATTTTAGTCATTAATGGTATAACATAAAAAAAATTCTTGAGTTTTGAAAAGTGATCAAAGATCTCCTAATTTTTTTATTTTGTGAAAAAGACCTCTTTTGTTAAGATTTTCACTAAAGAAATAATTTTTTATAATTTCAATATTATTATTATATTTTACATTGATCCAGAATTAAAAGTAATTATTGTTAATTTATAATAAAAAAGAAATTAAAATTTTCTTATTTTTTAATGATTTTTTTTAAAAATATATTATATTTGCATAAAATAAAAAATTTAAAAGTTTTTTTGTTATCTTTAATTTATGTGGAGATTAATATAATTTGGCTTTTATTTTTAGTCAAAATATATCATAAAAAGATAATGTGAAATGAATCTTATAGACGCCTAGCTTCTAACTACGTCATATAATGTGCTTTTGTACTTCGTCGTATCTTTGTTAAGCTAAGGTGTGATCATTACCTCAATCACTTTTCTAATAGTGGAACAGTGAAACACACACACAATAATGCTTTTTATCGGACCTCTTATATATGATCTGACTTTTCGATCAGTATACTAATTAAAGTCAATGAACTTCAAATATGTAAACATAACTTTTACTCCATCTTTTTCTGTTCGCTATTTTCAATTTATCACATTCTTCACGTAGGATTAATGATGAGGGAAACATTAATTAATGCTGGCATAACAACCAAACTATGATTTTAGATATTTTAATTATCAACTTTTCAAATATCATATATTACAAAGATATAAAATATAAAATATTATTAAAAAATAACAAAATAAATTTATTAAAAAATTAAATAACTTCTTGTTCATAACACATGCACTAGCACGAAAAAATCCTATTAGAACCACCTAACATATATAATCTATGTACTAGCTAGTCATTTTAGATTGGAATTGTCTTATTTTGTATGTATATCCCACGTGTCACCCACCTATAAATATCTTTTATACACTCAAAATATGAGGATTTTTTTTTGTTTAAAAGTAATTTTGGTATCCTAAATTATTAGGTTTTGTGATTAATTATACTCTTAAATTTGTACATGACTATATTGTACCTAGAGCCTAACATCGTCTAAATCAATAATAGAAAATGTTGACATCAATACATTATGATGATATGGCAAGTAATTTCTTTCCCTACTTTATTTTGGTGTCAACTATACCCCAAAACTTTCACATTCATGTTAATTGTACCTTTAAATTTTCACATTTTTTGCCAATTTGTACCCAAATATACTGATGTCATCAGTATGAGATTAACATTTTTCGTTAACGATTTAAATGGCATGAGTCCTTAAAGTATAATAGAGTCAAATATAAAACCTTTAAGAGTATAATTGATCACAGAAAAAATTTGTAAGTATAACTAATCTAATACTTACCCCATAGTTTAGGAGCACCAGCCAGACGTACTTTTGTTTTCTTTTTGTAGTTTTACTCTCTCTAGTCACTACACACACTAATTTTAACATAAAAGATGCATTATAAATTGCACCCAAAATTGGTCAAAAAAAAAAATTGCACCCAAAAAGAAATGCTTTATAAAATTGTGAATCATTTTTGTAGATATTCTCTAGAATAATATTTAATTAAGTAAATTAGATGACATACTATTTTATAATCATCATCATCATTATATTGTAATATAGTAAAACATTTACTCTGTTGTTCTAAAAAAAAACATTTACTCATTTTTAAATAATTTTATGAATCTTAAATTTAATGATAATAATAAGACGGCCCTAAAACCTCTTCTTTGTAAGAGAAAACCCTTTTCGCCATGAGAGTTTTTCTGAGTGAAACTTTGGCCACCGTTGTCTCAGCGGCGGTGGCTCTCCCTTTGATTATAGAGTTTTGTGGCAACGACGTTCTGGATCAGGACTCTCATGGCGGCGTTATGTGGCGGCGAATCTGGACTAGGCATTCCACGAAGACTTTTGGCTTCTACAATTTTATAATCATTATATTGTAATATAGTAAAACATTTATTTTGTTGTTCTAAAAAAAAACATTTACTCATTTTTAAATAATTTTATGAATCTTAAATTTAATGATAATAATAAGACAGCCATAAAACCTCTTCTTTGTAAGAGAAAACCCTTTTCGCCATGAGAGTTTTTCTGAGTGAAACTTTGGTCACCGTTGTCTCAGCGGCGGTGGCTCTCCCTTTGATTATAGAGTTTTGTGGCGACGACGTTCTGGATCAAGACTCTCATGGCGGCGTTATGTGGCGGCGAATCTGGACTAGGCATTCCACGAAGACTTTTGGCTTCTACTATTTTATAATCATTATATTGTAATATAGTAAAACATTTATTTTGTTGTTCTAAAAAAAAAAACATTTACTCATTTTTAAATAATTTTATGAATCTTAAATTTAATGATAATAATAAGACAGCCCTAAAACCTCTTCTTTGTAAGAGAAAACCCTTTTCGCCATGAGAGTTTTTCTGAGTGAAACTTTGGCCACCGTTGTCTCAGCAGCGGTGGCTCTCCCTTTGATTATAGAGTTTTGTGGCGACGACGTTCTGGATCAGGACTCTCATGGCGGCGTTATGTGGCGGCGAATCTGGACTAGGCATTCCACGAAGACTTTTGGCTTCTACAGCGGCTTCCTGATCTGGTCCTGATTTTTTTGTGTTCTTGCATGGCGTTGTTTCGTTTTATTATCTTATTATTGTTGCTTTGAGTCTGTTTATGTCTTTTTTTAGAACAATCATTGAAGTTGTCTGCCTTCCTGTTTGGAAGAGTTTATCTATTTTAGATGACTTTGTTTATGTTTCCTATTTTTTAGATGGTTGTAGCTTTAGTTGGATCCCTAAATCCGCTAACTTGACAATTGATTATCTTGCCAATTTGTCTAAAACGAGGATGAGTTCTCTTGGATGGGTTGTAAACTTACCACCTTAGTCAGTTGATATCTTGTCTAGTGTTGCTAGTTATGGTAGGGAGGGATTAGCTTTTTTTTTCGTTTGTATTGTGTTTGGCTTTGTCTTGCTTTTGAATGAATTATGTTTCATGTCAAAAAAAAATTAATGATAATTTTTACATTCTTATATGCATGAAAGGGGATATACAAGACTCCTAGTATCAATTACATGAGTTAATTTTTCGTTACTTATCTAGTTATCTAATATATTATATTCAACGCTCGGTACTACTTCTAATAATATTTTGATTTTGTTAAAAAAATATTTTGATTTATCGGTTTTACTTCTTTATTTTCAATAAAATTTATTTAATTTGAGTTAAATTTTAGATGAATTTGATTCTTAATTAAGTTTTAAGAAAAAAAAAATTTGGATAAAATATGAATGAGAGCGGTATTACGCATTTTAGTATAATAAAAATTAATAATAGATATTTTTTCTAAATATACACAAGCTTTAATGTGGTGTCTGAGTTAATGTTGTTAAGAACAAATCAAAGTCAATAGCGTATTATAGTAAAGGCTCCTTCTAACGTGAAAGTTGAGGCAAACTATGTTTCAAAGTCTAAGAAATTTATTTTGCAATTAATTTCGAATTTAAGTCTGCATTAATGCATTTTCTTTCATGCAATATTTTCAAAATTCTATCCATCACATAAATGCACAAAAAAGAAGAAGGGAAAACTGAGGATTGTATTACTTTTTTTTTTTTGGATAAAGTAATCTCTTCAGTAATTTTCATATGTGGAAATGAATTATCAAATTGTTGTCCTCTGTGTTTTACTCATTGTTACTTTAACATTTATAGGTTTTGACGAAGAATAATTTTGAATTTGATAAACTTATCCAAATTAAAGACGATTTGATTAAAAAGATTATACTAGTGTAATTTTCTTTTGCTCAAATATAATGCATTCAAAAGTAAGGTAAAGTCAAGTACAGTACAAAGTACAAACGAAAACAAACAAAAATAGTAAATTATTTCCTAACATAAACAGTAACACTAGATAAGATATCAACTGACCAAGGTGGGAGGTTAGCAACCCATCCAAGAGGACTTATCCTCGTGTCAGACAAACTGACAAGACAATGAGTTGCCAAATTAGCAGATCTAGGGATCCAACTAAAGCTATAATCATCTAAAGAATTGGAAACATAAATAATATCATCTAAAATAGAGAGGGACCGAGCACCCAAAAACTAGAACCAAACTAGAAAGTCGTTGTGGAAGCCAAAAGCCGTCGTGGAATGCCTAGTCCAGAATTCCCACCGCAGAGAAAGCCAGATCAGATCGATGCCGTGGGATCCCTATCCAGAACGCCGCCGCCATGTACAAAACCCTAGAAACAAAATACCACTCTCATAAAGAGAGAGTGACCCTCACGAGGACGGGATTTTCAACACTGCCTATGAAATGTGGGAGGGCCAACGGCCCACCGCCGTTGAGACAACGGCGGCCCAAGGACGAGCGGCAACAAATGAAAGCAGAGAGCGAGGGATATACTAGTGTAATTTCTCGTATACATCCCTATTATCATATATATATGTTCACTAATTATATGGTGGTCAGAAACCTATTTTAGTCCCTAATATTTATCTTAAATATGTTTTGATTCCTAATATTTTTTTGTTCCGTTTTGGTCCTTAATGTTTCTTAAAAATTTTATCATTGGTCACTAACTATTGAATATGATCATATCTCTCTCATTTCAAACTTGAATGTCATTAAATCAGAGTTGAATTAAATTTGACGAGTTCTTTCTTTTCCCAATTAGAGTCATACCAAATTATGTCAAATCGAGCATAAAATTAGGTTCCAATATGGGCTACTTGTTTCATAAATTTATCATATCTCTCTTGTTTCAAGTTCGAATGCAATGAAATCAAAATTACAAATTATTTTTGATAAGTTCTTTCTTTATCTAGTTGGGGTCTTTAGTATACGAGGTCAAATAATATTTTAACTGCATGTAATTTTTTATCTTAGGTAAAGATATAGTATATTATATTTTCTATTGACTAGGTACTGGTTAGTCCGTTAAATTTCTTTAATAGTTTTATTTTATAATTAATATTTTAAAAACATTTCATTCATATATTTTATTTTACTACGAAATATTACATTATTTAAGCTTAGTACTTCGTAAATATTAATAATCAAATCAAATATGAAATATAATAATACCAAATAAGATAAACCTGAAAGGTATCCTATTCAATTGTCCCTAGCTTTTTCCTTTGGCCTGAATATTGTCCCTAGCTAGATGCCCCATAATAATTAAATAAAGTAAAAGCGTACTATCGACAACAATATATTAATATTTTAAGAAATATGTCTTTTATAGTATTCTTTATTTCTTAAAGAATATTACATGCAGCCACGATCTGTCTAGCTGATAATAAATATAGGCAAGCGACGTCTAACAAATTAAATTAATCCTAATATGTTAGAAAATTAACATCTTTTGGGTGAGATTTAAGAACAATTTTTATTGACACAAAATAATTGTATGTGTGACAAGAGGTGTCACCAAATTTCCTAATGCAATTAATTAATTAATGAATTTTGCTTATAAGATTGAGAATTGTCTTTTAGGGTGTATATAAAAAATTGTCTTTTTGGGTTAATTTATCTTGAGATTCATATAATGATAAAAAAAAATATTTTGCTAAATTTAGCCGCTGAAGAGACATGTTTACTTAGTTTATTAATTAGGATTTTTTAGGATAAAATTAATTCACAAATTAACCCATTTTAAAAAATAATTTTTTTTTTGCCTGAAACATAATTCATTCAAAAGTAAGGCAAAACCAAATACAGTATAAACAAAAACAAAGCAAAAATAGCCAACTCCTCCCTAGCATAAACATCACTAGATAGGATATCAACCAACGAACCCATTCAAGAGGACTCATCCTCGTGTCAGACAAATTGGTAAGACAAACAACTGCCAAAATAGCGGATCTAGGGATCCAATTAAAGCTACAACCATCTAAAGAACTGGAAACATAAATAATGTCAACCCTAGTGGCTGCTCTAAATAAAAAAAGACATAATCAGACTCAAAACAACAATAATTTTTTGATAAAACGCCATCGTGGAAGCAAAACAAGAAACGACATCGTGAAAGTACTTGACCCAGAAAAAGCTCCACCAAGCACCCAGAAACCAGAACCACCCCTGGAAGTTGTCGTAAAATTTAGGGGTGTTCATTGGGTTAGGCTAACCCGCCAACCTGCTAAAACCAACCCAACCCACTAGTTTGGGTTGGTTTGGGTTGGGCTGGCGGGTTGGTTTGGATTCAAAAAGTTGAACCCGCTGTGGTTTGGGTTGGGCTGCGGGTTTCAATATTTTGAGCCCGCTCAACCCAAACCAATCCGCCGGCCCGCAAAAATATTAAATAAAAAATAAAATTAATTTTTATTTAGTTAAAATTCTATTTTAATATCACAAATAATATTATTTTTACAATTTGGTCAATTAATAAATTTTTATTCTCAATTTAGTCCATAAAAAACAAATTGTGAAGGACCAAATTAAAGAAAAAAATTTAAGAGAGACCAAATTTTTTATAAAATAAATATATAAAAAATAAAAAAAACTAGTATGGGCCAACCCGCCAACCCAACCCAAACCAACCCGCCACTGTTTGGTTTGGGTTGGTTTGGGTTGACTCAATTATTTTCTTTAGTCCAACCCAACCCAAACCGCCAAATAAATTAATGAGCCCGAACCAACCCACCCTAAACCCAACCCAACCCAGCCCATGAACACCCCTAGTAAAATGCCTAGTCCAGGGCCAAACCAGATCAACGTCGTGGGAGTTCTAATCCAGAACGTCGCCGCCACAAAACCTTAGAAATAAAGTAACACTCTCATAAAGAGAGAGAGAGAGAGAGAGAGAGGAACCTTCACGATGGAGGAATTTTCAACACTATCTAGACAGAGACGTTACCGCCACTATGCAGAAAAATAAAAAGGGGGGGAGGGGTGGGGGGTACCATGCAAGGGTGGTAGCCCAATGGCCACGCTACAAAAAGAACACGAGGGAGAGAGAGGAGAGAGAACACATGGGGCGGCTAGGGTTTCTATTTTTTTCAAAAAATAAAAAATAAAAAAATAAACTTATTTAGCCTAACATTTAACAAAATAGGAAGAATAAGAATTAAAGCCTAATCAACCCATTTTGACGCTTTTAATAATACGGACGATGATTCATGATTGTGTGATGTGGTTATGTGGATAGCCGAAAAAGAATTGAAGTTATAATTTCTTTTTATCCACAACACCAAACATTTTTGGTAAATGAATTTATATCTTACACTTCTTTTTTACTATTATTAGATTAGATTAGATTAGATTGAGTGTTGAAATTAATCATATATCTTTATTCTATATTTCTTTTTGATCCACAATATTTTAAAAATTTTAAATTGATCCTATATATATATTTTTTTCACTTTTAGTCCAAGACTAATAAATATAGTAAGATCTCTCACTTGTTTTAAATTGAAACATGATGAATTTAAAATTACAAATTATTTTTAACAAATATTTTTTTTATATAATTGAAACTATAAACAAACCAAGTAAAAATTAAGAGTTAAAGTTTTCAACATTACTTGTTCACAAACATCCATCCACAAGACATTTTTTAACTACAACTAATTATTAGAGATTCTTCTAGTTAGTCAACATCACTATCCTTCAAGATTTCACCAATAATCATATTGTGGCAGTAAAGGGTGAGATGTTAATCAATATTTTGTGGATAATTACTAAGGAATCAAATTAATGATTAGAATCAAATAATCTTTTATGTTCATTATACATCGCTTCCTTTTGTAGATTTTATCAAAGCATGTTATATGCGTAAATAAGAACATGACACAGTTTCCTATGACGGCCGAAACCTTCAGAAATTAGAATCTCAAAGTCTTGGAATATACGGTAATTAATTGTAATTAAAGTAAATTATTTAGTGAAATGGATTTTTATCATTTCCATAAAATGTATATATATTACAATATGAAATCTGTTAAACAATGGGTTTATTAGGAGGATTAGATTAGTGACTGACAGAATTGAGGAATTTTTTTTGATAACCTTGTTAAACAATGGGTTTATAGGAGGATTAAAACTTTCAACTTGAGAATTGGATTTAAGGTCGTCAAGCAATTTTGTTCTCTATTTTCTAAGTCCAATCAATTATGTCGGTTTGGTTATATTATCCTTCCAAAATTAGTGAAAAAACATAGTATATCTCCACTATACTGAATAAATATTAATTACTATTTACCTGACATTATAAACTAATATTCAAATTCTTCTTAAACAAACTAATATTCAAATTAAAATTGGCACACTCATATTTTAAACAAAGATATAACATTACATACTACCAAAAAAAGATATAACATTACATTGGAGAAAAATTATACCATTTTTAGGAAAATAACGAATAATATGATCCTCTTTTAAATTAGAGGGACCAACAATTAGTTAAGGACCACATATATATAGATTCTCAAAATCCATTTCTATACTTTATAATAGTTATGCAGTGTCATTTTCAATAAATTTATTTACAAATCAAAGGGCTAATATGAAACAAGTTATCAATTCATTTGTCACAGTCACCAGCAATCGAACCGACAACCAAGCAGTTATTGCTAATATGAAACAAGTTATGCTTAAGTATTCCATTCACACAAACTTTATTATAAAAAATAAAAAAATANTGGTCCCTCTAACAATTTCCATCCATTTTTTTGTTAAAAAAAAGACAAAATTGATTTTCAACTCCTAAAAGTTTAATTTTTTTGCATCAAGGACCTTTTTCTCTATAATAGAACTAAAATGTAAGAAAGAAAAATAATTTGGGGGTTAATGTTTATTTCACACAAAATCTCTCTCTCTCCCTCCTCCCTACCTAAACCAGTCACCGGATCCCCTCCGCCACATCTGGCGGCGCCGACCACATGACCGCCGGCAACATCCTCAAGAACATCACCGAACTCCTTCTCAGTATAACATTTCCACTCATTTCAACCTTCTATGCCATATGTCTATCTATCCCAAAAACTCCATCTCTTTGGATCACAAAATCGCATGATGATGACTCAGGCAAATGAGGAGCAAATACAACACTGAGTCTCCTTCTCTTCTTCATCCTCCTCTGTTCATCTTCAAAATTCCTCGCCAACGACTTCAATTTCCCCGAAATCTTGAAGAACATCGATGACCTGCGCCTCAGATCCAAAGGGGTGTTCTCAAATTCAGATCGAAACAGAGCAGCAATAGAATCAATCACAATAAGTCTAATCGGAAACTGAGATTTCAACTTCACGCGAAGGAACATTTCTATCTTGGGCATTATATCAAACATCTCGTCGGCAGAATAAACGCCCCGCACGAAAACGTTGTTGCAAGGATCGTGAGAAGGCGCGAATACGTCAGGGTGTGATGATCGGAGAGAGGTGGAGAGTTGCCGGAGACGGCGGAGGGGGAAGGGGAATT
>QANZ01044246.1:18173-37693 GCA_003254925.1 Chamaecrista fasciculata
ATTGTGATACTAAATATTATTATAATTATGAATATTATAGTATATTATATTATTCTATTACATATTATGACATTGAAAATACCACAGTATCTAAGATCATAATATAAGCGTAGCCTAAATCTTATGAATGAGCATTTTGATATTTCTAAACATTTTATTTCTCCATGAGAATTGAGGTTACCTATATTTTTCTCAACAATCCAATTCTATGTAATTTTTTCAATTCAATTTCTCTGAATTTTTAAAAGTTAAATAAATTGTACAGGAGCGGTTGAAATGGAGTTTTCTTGTTACTAAAAACCGATCTTAATCCAATTTTAAGCCATGAATTAATAAGCTTGGTTTATTCTTTATGAATAACAAAGAGACAATTCAAGGCATTCATATTTCTTTCTGCAATTCCGGTGGGTCGTTGGAGACGCCTTCAATGCTCTCTCCCAAGCCCATAAAGCTACCAAAAAAATAAAAACTATTATATTTTAGGAATAGGAGTTATCTCCGATACATCCAAAGAAAATTAAAAAACAAAATTAATTAATTAAGTAATCAATTAATTCCATTACTGCAACGAATCACTAAGAGCATCTCCATCCAGAAGAAAATTTCTAAGCTTTCTCTCTCTTTTTTCTCTCATTAGACCTTTTTGGACTTTTTGTAGCCCATAAATAGGCGTTTCAGGATTCACGCAGTCACAACAGAACAAAACAGAGCAAGCTTTCTCTCTCTTTCTCTCTTAACAGTTTGTTTCCGATGGCGAACTCAGAACCCAGCGACGTCGTTTTGAACGTGAGTTCCGACACCAAGACAATCCAAAGAGAAGACTCCGGCAGCATCTACGTCTCCGTGCCTTTCTTACAAAAGGTGTTTTTCTCTTTCTCTCTCCAAATCCTATTCTGTTATAACAAACAATCAAACAGAATCAGATTCTGTTCCGTATCGTAACAGAATCGAATCAAATCAGTTATAACTGAATCGAAACAATTAAATATTTTTATTATGTACTCCTGTACAGTTGATCGCGGAATTTGTGGGGACTTATTTTCTGATATTTGCGGGATGTGGTTCGGTGGCGGTGAACAAGAACAATGGCGGCATAGTGACGCTGCCGGGAATCTCGATTGTATGGGGTCTCGCCGTCACCGTCCTCGTTTACTCCGTCGGACATATTTCCGGCGCTCATTTCAATCCCGCCGTCACTATCGCTTTTTCTTCCACTAGAAGGTTTCCTCTCAAGCAGGTAAACCACCATATAACATATTATCTCGCCTTGTTTTTGGGTTAACTTGTATTTTCCATAATGCAATCATTCTGCGTTCAATTTGGATCTTCTATAGTACAATTTGGATCTTCTATAGTACGATAAAGGTATAGCAAAAAAAAAAAAATTGTAGAGACTTGTTATTTTTTGTATCACCACTATAACTTGTTTGTTATTAAATTATTGGTATAAAGCTTGACTTAATTTCAGTTTGACAGCTTTTTTTAATAAAATCTTGAGCTGTTGTTTGTTTTAAGGTGTGTTTGTTTGGTTCTCAATTTCCTAACTTACTGTTTATTTTTTTCGGTCTGGCCTAATTTACTGTCAAGTGTGCACAATTAAGGAACCTATGGTACTTCACTCAATATAATATGTTTGGTTTGGGTGTTTTAGATGACCAATTTTTCACCTCTAAAATTGCTTTGAACTATTTTTGGTCAAAATCTCATTTTGGTCCTTACTATTTATCTTATATTTTATTCTACTCTTTAATGTTTTTTTTTTCCATTTTGGTCTTCAATATTTCTCAACATTGAACAATTTTGTTATTTCACAAGTTGGTGTTTGGAAAAAAATTCACTTTTTGGGTATTATTATAAAGATTAAAAAATATTTCTTTTCAATGATTTTTTATTGCCTTGATAATGTTAAATATAAAAATATTTTATGAGGGAAACTGAACTTTGGGAACACAATCTCCGACTTTGCATTATCCATTACAAAATCTGTGCTTTTGGAATATAAAAAATAAAGTAAACAATGTCAATCTTCTGTGAGGGTACGTACGTTTTGAGACTACAAAATAATTGAGTAGACCAAAAGAAATCAATTGAATTGAAAGCCTTTCTACTCACATAGTTGGTGACTCTTGTATTATTTATTTTTCTTTGATTTTGCCAACTTGACCTCTCTATTCTTTAAATCCAAAAAACCCTTAATGTTAATTAATTTCAGAAATGTACTAAAATGAATGTTCTTGTTGTTGTTGTTGAATGTGATATTGTAGGTAGCACCTTATGTAATAACACAGATAGTTGCATCAACCCTTGCAAGTGGAACCCTTAGGCTTCTATTCAGTGGAAAGCATACCCAGTTTGTAGGAACAACCCCAGCTGGTTCAGACTTGCAGGCCTTTGTCATGGAATTCATCATCACCTTCTTACTCATGTTCGTCGTCTCCGGTGTCGCCACTGATAACAGAGCCGTACGTAACTTCTTGGACTAATTTGTAATGAATCATGAAGTTTGAAGACTAAATATTAAAATATGAGTTTATTGGATGAAGAATATTCTAAAATAGTTGTCTATTCTAAACAGATATGGTTAGCCAATGAGACTATATTATGAATTTATTATATTAAAAAAAGTCTTTGAATTTGACTGATTGTCTTAATGTATTGTTTTTGCCTGTTGTGAATTGCTTGGAGGAATGCTTGGAGTTTACATCACAGGGCATATCTTAAAGCGTATCAAGAAACCATATTTGAAAATTTTGAATATTCAGAGACCCCATTATCTCATCTCCTGGAATTTTATTTATTTATTTATTTATTTATTTATTTGTGTTTTTAAGTATTTTGTTTCATTTAAATTTGTGCAGATCGGTGAGTTGGCTGGACTTGCTGTTGGGTCTACGGTGCTGCTGAATGTGATGTTTGCAGGGTATTTATTTTTTATCCCAAAACCTATTAAATTATACAAATTCTTGGACTAAGAGAGTTTGCTTTCACATTGATAGCCCACCATCACAATAATTTCATTTGACCCATAATTCCAATTTTTATATTGACCCCTCATAAATTAATAATTTTTTCATTCAATTCCTACATTAATATAAATGTGCCCATTTAATTTTGTCATCTATATATTATTAATTTTAACTATATATATATATATATGTATTTTTAACTGAATGGATGACATGTCATCACTCATTACTACATATCATCAATTCTGTTAAATAATTTTTGAATAAATTATGATTATCTTATGTTTATCCGTGTAACGGTCTAAGCAAAGAATAATCGTCTAATCTCATTCAGGCTTCAATCATCTAACTTCTTCATATCATTGTCCTTAAAATATTTTCATTTTGATTGAATGTTAACTAATGCTTTCATCGTCGGACGTGACACAAAATTTTCAGGCCGGTGACCGGAGCATCGATGAACCCGGCAAGAAGCATAGGGCCTGCAATAGTACACACAGAATTCAGGGGAATATGGATATACATAATTGCAACAACAATGGGGGCTGTAGCTGGTGCATGGACATATAACATCATAAGGTACACAGACAAGCCATTGCGTGAGATCACAAAGAGTGCTTCTTTCCTTAAAGCCGCAGGCCGAGCTTCCAACTGATCTTATTTATTAGGTCAAAAAACCACACACTGAAATTGTCATGCAATTTCCTTACCTTCTATATATATATATATTCTCTTAAGATTTATCATTTATGGGTTTTTCTTAGTTTTTTTTTTTAAAGATAAAGAGATCTTAAGTTAAAAGAAGAGAAGAGTAACATGTGATCTTGCAGTGCTTATAGACTAATGAGGGACATACGTGAAATAGTGGGTCTCGCTTTCGACATTTTGTGTCATTGCAAATAGCATTGTCTACAATGGAAGTCTGTATTATATGTGACTCACAAATAATTAACCTTGTGATATATATAGTCACATATATATATAGTTTTCTTGGTTTGGAAGAACATGGATGTTGAATGATACTTATCTTGTCATATTTGTAATTTTTATTATATATATATACAAAAGCAAGTTTAGAGTTTTTTTTTTTGGCCTGAAAGGTTTAGAGTTAATATATGCTTGGTGTGACAAATCCAAGCCCAATTCCTTTTGCATTAAATTATAACATTTAATGGAAAAAGGAAAGCTGATAAAAAAAATGGACAAAGGAAATTTAGTAAGTTATTTTGTTTCTTTTTCCAAAGATGAAGATTATATTATTTATGATCTAACAATGTTTTTTTTCAAGAAAAGTAAAATATTTCACATTTGCTATCAATAATAATATGGTTCAAACTTTCAAAGCATCCATAATAATGCCCTTTGGGCTTTGGATGGTTTTTAACATGATATGATTATATTAAACATTTTTAAATTGTATATGGTTATATTTATAAATTATTTATTTCTTATAATTAAGGTCCACATTTTTTTTTCATTTTACTTACTGTAAATTAAATTAACTTTAATTAATATACAGTTTTAATTTGATATAATTAATATCAAGAATCTTATAGTTTTATAGCTATTTAATTATCTTTAATATCATATTAAAAACAAAATTACATTCTCATCTCATGAAAAAAAAATTAATCTTCAATTGCACAAAATGAACTAATTAAGTATAGTTTTTAAAACAATAAAAGAATCAAGTATAATTTAATTATATTTTACTGATAACAAATTTAACGTTCTCTTTTTGGTTGATCTTTAGTTGAGATGGTGCTTCACGTTCATCTAGCCTTTATGTTTAGAAAACTCCCCTTAGAAAATTTCACTATTTAAGAGGATATATTTAATACTTTCTACTTTTGGCTCAATTTCACTATTTAAGAGGTGTTTAAAAATTGATATTAAAAACAAACGGGACAGTCTAGAAAAAGAAATTAATATATCTTAAAGTGGTAAATTCAAAATTGAATCCTCACTATAGAATTATCAATATTTAATACTTAATAATACTTTAAACATAATTATTTTTTAATAAAAGTTCCTATAAGAGAATACATACTAAGTGCCATTATATAATTTATTTATATCTTAAAATCAAATTTAAAAATATTTACTTATATCATCAATACATTCATACTAAGTTCACTACTATGCATTATAGGTTTAGGATATTTTGGATATATTTGCATACCCTTAAAAAGTATCACAAAATCTGGATGTTTTGCTCATCAGAATTGGGGGCAAATTCTGACAGATTAAACTAAAGGAAATCAATCACATGCACATTAGTTTTTTTAAGTCGGTTCCATTCCTATATAAAATGTGGGTCAAATTACTGCCTATCCTTTTGTTAGTCTATTAAGAAGTGAGACCAAACAAAACTAAATAATTAAATGAAGTATACCCCCGAAATTTTAATTTTAATTATGAAATAAAAGAAACTTTTTAGGCCTGAAAAAAAAGTTTGTTGTAAACATACCTTAATGGAGAGATCTTCAAAATTTGTTGTAAATATGAGTATGAGAAAGTTAAAGATTGTTTTAATAGTTGGAAATCAATCACATGCACATTAGTTTGTTTAAGTCGGTTCCATTCCTATATAACATGTGGGTCAAATTACTGCCTATTTCATTTTAATCTATTAAAAAGTGAGACCAAACAAAACTAAATAATTAAATGAAGTATACTCCGGAATTCCTCGTGACAAATATAACAGTTGAAACTTTAAACTTTCGATTGTTCTTATCCATGAATTAGCAGTATGTGATCACAGATCAATAAGTCATTTCATTTAAGAGAAACACATGTGATAAGTTTGTTTGTTGTTGGTTATTTTAATAAAAGAAGAATTTGAACACTAAAAAGATTTATTACACTTTACACATGAACTTTTTGCATGGGGTTCTCTTGTCTCTCAAGTGGATAAGATCAGAAAATCATTATTTATATGCATGGTTGAATTGTGGAATATTAATTATATGGGTTGTTTCAAAAGCTAATATGTATGTATATATATCACATGATTTCGGTGCAGTGTAAATGCAGTGATATATATCTGGGAAGTTTGATTCTTCAATTCAAATCGTGACGATAGTAAAATTCAAACACGGGTTCATAGGATGGGTAATTAAATTGAACATTCAGAATAAAGATCAAAGTTTTGTTTAAATTACCAAGTCAGTGGGTGAAGAATTTGACCTTCGGTTTTCGTGATGGCCTAAAATCCTATATAAACACAAATACTAGAGATTCTGATATTGTTTTGAGATAATTAAGTTAATTGGAGAAAATAGTGAAAGTACGTAATAAGAATGAATCAATTCAACGGATTAAATTGATTGGCATTATAAATTTATAATCATATTAAAAATATGGATTAATTATTTTTCAAATAAATAATATTTTATATTATAAATTTATAAACTAATTAATGATTTTAATAGAAAAAGTAAAGATAGTGATAATATACGCTTGTAATTTTTAGATTAAAGTAACTCAAATAGTGATGTACATTATATTCATATAATATATAATTATATGAGAATGCAATTTTAATTCATAGTTTACACTACAATTCATATTTTAACATGAGAAAGAACTAAATAAATGATATATTTTTAGAAAATTACATCATAACTAACAATAAAACTTTTGATCCAACTAAAAATTGCAATAAAAAATATTGACAAGGGATTCCTTTGGGGTCCATAAGGCCATTAGAGTTGGTTAGTACTCTTCTAACTACAACTTATATATATTCATCGACTACGCCTCTAAAGTACATGCACATTCTCTCTTTTCTACTATTGAAATTCTCTGAATTACACTTTCTCTCTCAGATCTGTTACTGACTTAGGCATCAGAATAACAACAGAGGGCCAACCCTATCGTCTCTTTTTGCAAATATGCCGTATTCCATCACCAGAACAACCGTTATCTCGTAGCAATACCAAATCTCATTATAGTGTAAACAAGTTATTTTTCCTTAATTTTTTGAATGATCTGATGGGTTCTTTTTTTTATATATACAGTTCTTGGTCCAACCTATTTTTTTGTTATTAGTTTTATCTGGATTAATCTAGTTTAAGCCTTAACCAATTAATTTATCTTTGCAATTTCCGATCAAACTGATTGAATGGATCGAAGGTCGAACCAATCCAAAATTTAAAACATTGGTTACATTTGACTGGACTGGATTATGTGGGTGTAATTAGGTTGATCTTTAATAATAATCTTGAAAAAAAAATAATAGAAACATATTGCCATTTGTACATCTTCAGATAGAGACGATGAAAATTCATAGGGGAAGGAATACATTAAATGAGGTGTACAAGGACTCGTGCCACAGACGAAAAGGATTTGAAATATTCTTGATATAACAGTGTATACGCGTAAGCTTCTTTTTCACTTTTTTCGGAAAATCAAATAAATATAAAGCAACATTCACTATTTTTTATTTTCAATTTATAGATCATTTTACTTCAGATAAATAATTAGTTCATTGTTTGTAAGAGAAAAGCCTCCGAGCAGCGAGGCAACAAATACAGCTCTATCTTTTTGGGAATAAGTAGATTGGATTTGGGCCGTAAACTCCATAATATGTGGGTTAAATATAAATGAGCTAGTCCAATAATACCATATGACCAAAAAAAAATAGTCCAATATAAACGAAAGGTTGAATGTGGATCTAGTTAATTATATAGCCTTATAGCTTCTATAACCTATAATTAACTGTAAGAACGACAATGAACAACATCATCATTTTTACTTTCTTTTCTTTTCTATTTGTTAAGTACGTACAGAAATAATTGTAAGTAATATCTTTGTAATTGACTAATACCATATTTAAATGTACTTTTATTAGCACATGAACATGTTAGCTAAAGATTCCATCTCCAACATTTTTACAATAGACGACCCAAAACATTCTCATGTACATGAATATACATCCAATATTCCAATGCAATAATCCAAATATTATCCTTAAATGCAAGATACATGCACAGATTAAATTTAGATTTTTGCATATATGTGTACACATTTCCACAAGTTCTCATACATGACCTGCATAAACATGTACATGATGATTGGAAAGGACTTAAATTAAAAAAAAGGCAAAATAAAAGAGTGTTATCTATCAACTTTGTGACTGAAGATTGTTTGGGGTAGTTGTGTTGTGAGAAGAGGCACCCCTTCGTCTTATTCTGGGGAAAATTATAGGCCTACAACACAATAGAACAAAGAGTACCTCAAAAATGAATGCCACCACTGTGATCCATACGAATATGCTCAGCTTCCATTGCCATATAATCCTCTTTAGGAAGGGAAGCTCTGACTCAAGAACTAGAGATGCATCGTATATTTCAGGAATGCCGGCACCGGGTCGATATTCTGCTCGTTGGACAAGAGTCACTTTCAGGCATGAAGTAGGGATATTATCCTTCTCAATGAAACCTCTCATCTTCACATTAAGAGTCTGGGTTTCTGATACATAACCAGCAATTAGAGGAGCCATCTTGAGAAAAGTTAAGGCTATGCGGACAGGCTCGCTCCTGAATCTTAACATGTATGGTTGGCTAGAGCTGGTGATTATTTTACCGTTCGATGATAGGAAATCTACCCTCACCTTTAAAAGAACAGAAACATAAAACAGTCAATCAATTAATGATGAACGTATGAACTGTAAATAGCATCATTAGATCTAATCCTTTCAGTAGGACACAGTTTATGAAGAAACGGTAAATTTTACAGTATCCACTGACGTAATGTTGAAAAAAGTTTTAATTTCTAACAGTGACTTAAAAAGCAGCCATACCATCAAAATTCAACAATAAGCCAACAGCTGATTTACATGTGGCAAAAGATTTCAGCCCTAATTTGTGTGAATATAACAATCATTTTAAAGCACTAATACCTCAACAAACTGATAGAAACCACAGAAAATAAACAAAAAATGTTGAATAGATAATACCAGAATGAAAGGTTCTAAACACGAATGAATTAGACGGTTAGACAGTTCAACCAGTTGAACCAAAACTATCAAGGCACATGGTTCAGTTACCCTCTAAAAATGAAATGAGCAGTTGAACATTTTTTAACCAACCAAAACTTGAGGAACAAATATTGAACTAAGAACTGAAGCAAATATTAGGAAACTAACCAGGTGATTTTATATATATATAACTTTTTTGCAGTTTCAAGCTTCAGATCAACATGATTCAACAGTCCAATGATTCATAGGTGAGTAGAGACAAAAAAAGTTAAATTGAAGTACTGAACATTTAAAAAAAAACAAGCTCACTGAAAGGAATATTGATAGAAAATATAATATTTATATTCAAAAAATTCTTATTACTTTTGATATATTTGGGATGCATCTAGATCAACCAACAATTAAACCAATAAACCTATGACTTGATAACTTTATAATTTAATGACTAGTCCTGCTTCTAAAACATTGAAGGAATGTACACAAACAACCACGACATGTTTTTGTAAATAACTTGGCACAACCTTCATAAGAAAGTCCACCTAGGCTTGAAACATGGAGGACACTGTGCTAAGAACTCACTATTGTAAACTCAAATCTAATCATTAAATAAGGTTACTCATAGTTGGACTTTAAACCACTTCAACTCCTTCCTTTACTTCTTTTGGCCAATACTTCAGCTCCCACTGAATGAGCTCAATGGCAGAGAAGTTCTTCCAATGGCAGTGTTGAGAAGCTATAGAGAAAACTTTGAACTCCACCCAAAAGGTATAAAACCCAGTCAAAAACTCATCCGTGTTCTAAGTCTAACCGCACTGAAACTTAAGTAAACTAAGCAGATCTAAGTTGCTGGGTGTAGAGTTGGAATCCAGTACACAGTCCAAACTCAAACCCTTCAAAGCTTCAATACTAGTGTCTACAAAAGGAATAATATGTTAGCCATCATAGCTCCTCATTCACCTATAGTCCTCTACACTGAAAATGTTTCGTTAAAGTTATCATCATTGCTGGTAATTTACTCTCTCACTATAAAAGTCAATCCAGTAATTCTTCATAGAGTTCAGTAAGTTTCACAGCTTTCACGTAGAATAGAATAAGCCTCGGTGAAACAACTGGGTGTTGATTTAACTCTAGTCAACCCAAAACTTCCCTTGAATAAGCCTATTAATCAAAGCAAGAAGAAAGCAAACAAATAAAATGAAGCCTCAAAGCCTAATCAGAACAAGTTAAATGCTGTCTCTTGGCAACAATGTCATTTACAAATTCAATGAGGTACCCTTGAGAACAAACACTTTCAAAATGCAATTCACTAAACCACTTCATACATATTAGTTAAATATTCTTTCAACTAAGTGAAATTCCAGTGCAGTTCCCCTTAAACAGCAACAATTTTCCCCTTTGGTCCTTAAGAACATTTTATAACAAATAAGCCAAATGTATAACATGTAAGAAGTCACATAAATCACCACCAACAGTAAGGGTAATTCTTCCCTTCCCTACCCACTCCACTCCGTCCATATTAGACCGAGTAAAACTTAAAAATGACAAGGCGAAACAAAATTTGCATAGAAGTTCAAGTAAGCCACAATTTCTCTAGCCTGGATTGAACAAGTTACCTGGAATATCCCAAGATTTCTGTTGTATTCTGACTCTGGCACTAGTAAAGAAACAGTGACCTGCACTTTGTGTCTTGGAGGTATAATACGTGCTCCCATCCAATTATCATCAACAACGGCATTCTCAGAATCAATAACTTCACCCATGCCAGGGCATGATATTAATGGCACATACGCAACAGGACTCTGCTTTGTATAGTCAAAATTTAAAATTTCTCTCCTATAAATTGGCTTGTCCATAAAGTTCTTGATCATAAACCCACTAGCGACAAGCGATGAAACCAGCATACCAAACAAAATGAGGCAAACATAGATTGACCACAATAATCCCCATCCATACCGCAAGGCAAGTTTCAAAACTGAATTGTGCTCCCCAAACAAACCATGAATTGGTGGACCAAGGAACCCACAAACACCATCCTGCACTCTAGAAGAAACCCTAACAAAAAAATCCCTACCCATACTCATTGTATGAAACGGGTTGATAAAAAACATGCAACAATGATATAGAAATAGAATAGGATAAGTTATAAACATAACGAATAAACGAATCTGAAGCCCAATTGCCTTAATCACTAATCCTGCCACTGATTCAAGAAAATCTGGAGACGAAGAATCTACTTCAACAGTATCATCGTTTACAGCTGTAGTTGTTATGGTTGATTTTTCCTTATCCTCTTCCCTCAGGCCACTTGTAGAAGACTCAGCTCGCTCTTCGACTGAACCGTACTTCTCAACCAAATGCTCATTTTCTTTAAAATTTCTATGATCTCTATAGTGTAGCCTTCTGAAGTTCCTCCTCGCCCTTTTGATCAAATCACTCTCGGTGTCGACGGAAGAATCGATATTCAAAGCCGTCGTTTCCTTAAATGACCCGCGACGACTCGAACGGCGTCGTATTGTGTTCGCCGGAGAAGATTGCGAAGGTCGAGATTCGTCGGTGACGGAAGCTTCGGCGTCACAGAGAGTGGAGCCGGAGGCCGATGATTCCGGTGGATCGTTGCCGGCGAGGCAGCAATCGACGGCGTCCAAGAATACGTCGTCGTTTTCTTCGTTGTTTAGGTTTGGCGGGTCCATTGAAAATGGTGGTAATCTGATTCGATTTTTCAGTTAGGGTTTGATAAGTTTGAAGTCACAGAAACCAAAGATTTGTAAGGTGAGGAAACTCGAAGCTGTACTATCTTCAATTCTTCATGCACAGTTAATTCCCGAACTCGTAACTTTATTTTTGCAGATCATTCATTTTTCTAAAAATGGATTCTGAGAAAAAAAAAATTCCCTTTTAAATAAAAAAATTTAGGAGACGATTTCATTGTAAAATTTGGTTTCCAAAATTATTATTAATATTATTTTGTTTTTTGGTTTCCCAAAAATTAGGTTGGAAGACAACGAAAACAGATAAATTAATCGTTTACTCATGAATATTGCTCAATTTAATTATTGTTAAATGATATTTATCAAAAGGGCTTTGTTTGATAAGAACAATTTCTTAATTATTGTTAAAAGGGCTTTGTTTGATAAGAACAATTTCTTGATTTTCAATGCAATCCCTATCTTTTTGGCTTCTGCATATGGGGATGACCTCTGGAAAGACCTTCACTAGGCAAATTGGAATAGAATGATTGCGATGTTTCCTTTCTTTTGACGTATTTGCTTCTTTAGTTTTCTTTATCTTTGTTGTAGTTGTTTCCTTGCTTGCTATTTGTAACTTGACTCTTTTATCTAATGCATTTCCATCTCTACAAAAAAAAAAATGCTAGTATTCTTTTTTGGTCAGAATAATAGCATTCGCAACGAGTTAAATGAGTTATTAGTTTGGAGATTAGAGCCCACGACATTTCTTTTAAGCAAAACTTTAAGTTGGTCCTAAACATATTTATATACATGGTAGATTTTAAATTGATCTTAAATAGTTTATTTATTTTATATTGACTATACATGCTTCTATCATTTTTTAAATTGGTCGTAAATTATTAAATGTGATAATATTTTTCTTGTTTTAAGTTCAAATAAGTTTTAATGCGATAAGTCCAAAATTACAAATTGTTTTTATAATCATTTCTCTATCCAGTTGAATTGTCAGTAAGCGAAGTTAAATCGAGTCTTGAAAGTGAGTTGTGTGTCTCACGGTCAAATAAAATGAAGTAAATTATTTATTTTTTTTAAATTGGTCATAAATTATTAAATGTGATAATCTGTCTCACGATCAAATAAAGTCATATATCTCTCGTTTAAATTTCAAATGGAACAATTCTAGAATTATGTGTTTACACTTGGAAAGTTCTTTTTCTAGTCAGTATATAACATCAACAAATAAGCTCAAATCATACTCTAAATTTGGAATTGAAGGTAAAAAATCCTAAAAGTATAATATCAAACATACTTTCGATATACGATGGTCTCAATTGAATAGAAAAATTATTTGATTTGAAATCAGATAAATATAACCAATTTTATTTATTTGACCAAAATCCAAATTAGTAATGAAGGATAATTAGTAATGAGCTATTCTAACTTAATCAATTGTTTTGAATTTAAGTATGGGAATACATATTTATATTATGGGTAAATTATACTTTGGCACTCTGTGGTTTGACCCTATTTCACTTTGGTACCCTGTGGTTTGAAACCTGACACTTTGGTACCCTGTGGTATTCTCCATTAACACTTTGGTACCTTTTGGAGCTATTTTGTAATTTTAACCATAACAATTTTTGCAAAAATTACATATTGACCCTAAATTTTTTTTAAAGTTTCATTTTAGTCCCTAGATAATATGTATCCAGGGACCTATTTTAATATTTTGAAAATATTTTGGGGTCAATATGTAATTTTTGCAAAATTTGTTATGGTTAAAATTACAAAATAGCTCCAAATGGTACCAAAGTGTTAATGGAGAATACCACGGGGTACCAAAGTGTCAAGTTTCAAACCACAGGGTACCAAAGTGAAATAGGGTCAAACCACAGGATACCAAAGTGTAATTTACCCTTATATTATTATTATATTGTTTGGAATTCACTCAAATATTATTATGAAAGAAAATATAATTCAAGAGACACTTTAAAATGGTCCAAGCAAAGGAAAGGATATCAACAAACAACTCTTGTTGATGGATTTCTGTTGAATATCAGCAAAAAGTTCAGGGATGATCCAATTTCTAAATCCAACTTGGTTCAGCATGTCACATCGAATAGTGAGGGGAGATCCAATTCCTAAATCCAAACACGCCTTGACGAATATTATTGGTGGGCCGGGNTGATTCTCCAAGATTGCATTTTGATTCCAATTTTAATATTAAGGTAATATTTTAAATTGGAAATCAAGTCCTAAAATTGTGATATTATGATATCATAATAGTTTGATAATTATATGATTTTAGGCCTTCCTAAAATTATAATTATCAAAGTCCCCAAACCCTATAAATAGGCAAGCCATAAGTCGACTTAGATATGCCAATTCTAGAGAGAGAAAAATTTCGATTTTGATCTAGCCTAGAGAGAGAATTCACAAAACTTGAGAATTGGATTCTTGAGAGTGAAATCACAAAAGGTGAAAGCCTCATGCACATAGAGTGAAAGTCGACTAAGCCTAATTCTTCTTAGAGAGAAAATTCGATTTTCTCTTGGTGAGGAGAGAAAGAGAAAATAGCATCCTTGCTTTCCTAGAGAGAGAAAGTGACACACAATATTAAGAGTTAATATTGTGTGACAAGGTTGTGTGGGATCAAGAAGTGTTCTTGATCAAGGCGCCATAGAGTTCTTGAACATTCAAGAAGAGTTCTTGAATTCAAAAGAGCACCCGTAGATAAAGGTTCCGGATTCACTTGAGAAGTGAAGGAGGCTAGCACCTAGGCATCTCCAAACTGTTCGTGTGGATTACCGGCGGAGGAAGGACGCGTCAAGTGGACTTCTTGGAAACGCCCCGTTCAATTAAACGATTGAAACTCGTGAGTATACCACTTAACCAAAAGTTTTAAATTCAGCTAGCGGATCCGTTCGGGAATTCTTGGACCTGGGCGTTTAAAGTTTTTACATGCTTCCGCTGCCTTAGGCGCCCTTGAATTCCCAACAGTGGTATCAGAGCCACGCTAGTTCTTGAATTTAAAACTGTTTGTTTATACATGAGATGTATGAAGTTTGTGTGTTTACCGCTTTCAATCACAGTTTTAGTTTTACGAAATTCACCGAACAAATTTAGGCTAAAGTCGACTTTGTTAATCTAAGTGCAATATTATGTATGAGATACATAAATAAATCAATGAGATTGATTTGGATAATTTTCTTGAATCTTAAGGCCTAAGTCGAAATCTTTAGATAATTATAATTAAAAGTGTTTTAATTATAATATTATAAAGATGGTTTAAATTTATTAAAATTTGGAATTTTATAAAATTTGGATCAATAATTCGAAATTCTTGAATTGGATTCTTGAATTTTATAATTATTGATAATAGGCCTAAATTTCAAGAAAATGCATGTTAAAATTGCACAACCCTAAATTAAACACAATTTTAAAAGAGTTTTAAATATGTGTGTTTAGTTACCGTGTTTGACATGTTTATATGAATTGTTCATATTTGAATGTGTGGTGTTGGATATGGCTCTAGGAGGTTTATTTCGGTAAATACGGCCTGCGTGTCGTCTCCCTCTACTCTTATGTAATTTTACTTTCTGTTTATACCTCAATGCAACTGGGGTTTATTCACGTGTAATTTTATTTTTCTTTTTAGAAAAGTTCTCTCATTGGCTTGGGAGAATTCTAGGGTAGATGAGCCATATCTAAACACGGTGTGCTGCATTGCATTTAGATGTATGAGATGCGCTAGATGTATGCTTAGGGTGCGATTTTAACATGCTTAATCAAACAATACGCTATAGCCACGTATACGATACGAGCGTGGGATTTGTATGAGATACAAAATCCAGACACATGTTTATATGTATGAGATACATGGGGAAATAAACATGTTGCATGACTCGTTTAATTTTAAAAGGGTTTTAGAATTAAACAATTAAATCGGAATATTTTAAATAAAATCAAACTCTTTTAGAAAATCTTAAGTCGTAATGCCATCGCTAAAACACCCTGTCAAAATCTTGTTCATCGTGGAGCGGTGATCGCCTCCGCGACACGTATCTGCCTTGACCTTGAGGAGACACGGGTGAATGGGATTTTCAATATAACGCCTATTGAAATCTTGGTTCTTTGGATACGGTGATCGCCTCCGCGACACGTATAGCAGTTGGGCCTTGATGATATGGGGTTGGGCTTTGGCCTCGTTATCTTGAATTTAGCCATTCACATGTTTTACCGTGTGACTTAATGGGGTTATCAAAACGGTTTTGGACCTCAAGGCATTAGATGGGATAAACATGCCATAATAAGTATCATAAGATGATACAGTCCCATAAAGGATCTAGGAGTCACATGAGATGTGATTGGTAAGAGTTACCTACCTAAATAACCAAAAGGTGCATGATCGCCTCCGCGACGGTAATTTTGGTGAAATATGGATCTTAGCCACTAATAATAAATTTCACTGAGTTTTATAAAATAGTGGAAGTATTTTATCTGCTAATAAATTTTTCATATCTTTAAAAATTGTAGAATCGAAAATGGCAAACAATAGTTCATCATTTTCACTGCGACCTATCCTTGAGAAGGATAAGCTGACCAGAACGAATTTCCTCGATTGGTTTCGTAATCTGAGAATAGTTCTCACCCAAAAGAGGAGGCTCTATGTTCTGGACAGGCCTATTCCCAATGAGCCTGCCAAGGGCGCTCCAGGAGCAGAGTGGAAGGCTTGGGAGAAGCACTTCGATGACTCGCTGGAGGTCTCTTGTCTGATGGTAGACACAATGATTCCAGAGCTGCATGAGGGCTTGGATCAATTGATGGCATATGAGATGATAACTCGTCTCAAGGAAATGTTTAGCTACCAAATCAGACAAGATAGATATGAGACTAACAAAGCTCTCGTGTCTTGCAAAATGGCTGAAGGTGAATCTGTCCATTACCATGTCATGAGGATGAGAGGGTATATAGATCACCTTGATAGGCTTGGTTTTCCTCTTCCACAAGAGTTTGCCACTGGAGTAATCCTGTGCTCACTTCCTGAGAGCTATAACCCATTTATTAAAAGCTTCTTAAGGAGGGGAACAGAGAAAACAGTTTCTGAGTTCCATGGGATGCTCAAGTCTGTTGAGGCATCCATGATCCAGAAAAGGAAAAGGAAGAAGAAGGGCACAGAAAAGGGAAAGGGAATCGTGCTGGATGGTGAGACCAAGCCAGAGGACGACCCTCAATCTCCTGCCAAGAAGGCAAAGCCCTCAGAGGAAGTATTCTGTTCTTTCTGTCAAGTGTCAGGACACGCGATGAGAAAGTGCAAGTACTACTGGGAGGATCAAAAGAAGCAGAAGTGCGTTAAAGCCTCTACTTCAGGTATCTATGTTATAAAGTGTTCTGTTTTTCTACTTAAATCACTTGAGTATTGGATACACATGTGATTCTCACATTTGATGTGCAGGGTCTTCAGAGACGGTAGAAAGCAAGGACGGAAGCGAGATGGACCTAGATGTGGACAATGGAGCAAATGTTGCTGCCGTTGCTACTGAAGGAACAAGCGAGCTTGGAACGCCCTCTATGGGCTAGATTTGTTATTCTTTGAATGTTTAAACATTGGTTTTTCTCCTTATTAGATAAGGTAGATTTTTGTGTAAACATTGAAGAATGGTTTCTATTTTAAATAAATGTTTATTTGCTTATGAGATTTGCAAAGGGACTCATTATATTTAAATTAGAACAATAACAACATTTATAACATCGATACAAACTTTTGGCAATTGTTGTTTAGGCCATATAAACAAGAACCACCTTGGAGCTTCATGATTTGGAATCATGCGATGCTTGCAAGCCTTGTTTAAAATGGAAAGATAACAAGAAGTTTTTCCTTATAGTAAGGAAAAGGTCTAACTTAATGGAGATCATACATGGTTGATGTATGTAGACCCATAAGTGTTTAAGCCAAAAGTAATAAAGCTCTCACTAAATGCTTCAAGGGTTAGATCTACGGCTATCCTTTGAAACACAAGTTAGAGTCCTTGAAGTAGAGATTTCAAAACGAAGTAGAAAATTAACTAGACAAAATCTGGAAACCTTCGATTGGATCAAAGGACTAGGATTTAAGTCAAAACTTTGCTAAACGTCTTAGAAGCTGTGAGAGAGTCTCACAACTCACTTTCCTTAAAGACCCCATGGTGGATGGTGTTTTAAGAAAAGATGTCAAACCCTATTAGATAAGGCTTTATCTAAGAAAATTGATCTTATACCAACCTCAAAGGGTGTGTTCTAGAAGCTGTTGACTTCACACTAAGCCGTTTCGTCTGGAGAACACCATATGAGATATGGAATGAAAGGAGTCTCTTAATGTCTCGTTACGAGTTTGTTAGATACCCTGAGAAGGGATATCAAGTCTACTACCCATCTGACCACAAAGAGTTTGTAGTCAGGGGAGGATACCTTTTAGAAAGGGATTCGTTGTTTCCAAAAGAAACAGTGGGAGTAAAATGAATCTTGAAGAGTTCAAGATCCACAAAACAAATCAGAGGCACAGACGAAAACTAGAGAAGATCCGCAAGGAGTTGTGGAAGCTACTCTAAAACATAAGGACAACGAAGTTCTGACAGAGCACGTTCTCAATTTCAAAGATGGGGATCTTTGGTCGTTGAGAGCAGGGATGTGTTGCTCTGGGAAGCGTGGTGAGCCCGCCACCTGTCAAGAATTTTAATCTTTGTTTTGATGAAAACACCAAAGGAGTTCGGCTTCATACAAAACCTAGATGGGTCCTATGTTTACAAGAAGGTTAGTGGGAGCACAACTGCAATCTTGGTGCTGTATGTCATGCACATATAGCTAGTTAAAAGCTGCACTACTATCCCTGAGATTGAGAATCTTAGAGATATTAATCACTTTCAATGAAGGATAAGAAGCTGGGATCTATGAGATAGTTCTCAGAGGAGCTTCTTAAAATTGAGTCAAGAAGTACATTCTTGAATAAGATACTGAAGAGTTCAGTATGAGAGACTTCAAGAAGAGATTCATAGCGATGAATCAAGGGGACTTGTCTTTTGCAAGAATCAGTGTTTCCTGAAACATGTGATGAGCAAGGACACATGAGTGGCATCCCATGTGCTTTGGCAATAGGATCCATCATGCTGTACTAGACTCAATATGTCGTTTGCCCTGTATATGATAGGCTGTGATCCTGTTGAGGTTCACTGGAAGGCTATCATTAAGGTCCTTAGTACTTGAGAAGCACTAAAGACAAAATTCTTGGTATATGGAAGAATTAATGTGTAAGGTGGTTACACAAGAAGCCCATTATTCGAACCAACCAAGACTAATCGCAGTAATGAAAATATATTCCCTGAACATAGAGATCGTAAGTTGGAATGGTTCCAAGCGGAATGCGATCGCTGATTCTACAAGAATGGGTTAGTCGCATGGGATGTAGACTGTAAAAACTAAAGTCTGAAGTACGCTTAAAGGTCATCCTGGAGAGACAGGAAGACACCTAAGCAGGAAAGAGTTTCCCCACTGACATTCCGACAGTGATGTACTCAGACAAAGATCACCTAAGATGGTGATAAGATATGTAAAAGTAGCAATCGAGGATTTTGCCAGTCCTTCTTGCTAAATCCCACCACAGGTTTACATGAAAACATGTAACGTCAATTGGGAATTAGACGCACATTAATGGATGTTTCTAAGAGTTAGAAACAGTTTGATTAATGATTGTACCTAGTGCAAGTGGGAGTTTGATGGAGATTGTGCCCTAGGGTCAATCATCCTTTAGATATGTTGGGAACATATCAATTAATTTATGGAGATAAATTAATGGTTATCATATTATTAGCATGTTTACTATGATAACAGTCCATGATTAATTATGAGATA
>QANZ01044246.1:40189-80531 GCA_003254925.1 Chamaecrista fasciculata
TGTGGTTTGACCCTATTTCACTTTGGTACCCTGTGGTTTGAAACCTGACACTTTGGTACCCTGTGGTATTCTCCATTAACACTTTGGTACCTTTTGGAGCTATTTTGTAATTTTAACCATAACAATTTTTGCAAAAATTACATATTGACCCTAAATTTTTTTTAAAGTTTCATTTTAGTCCCTAGATAATATGTATCCAGGGACCTATTTTAATATTTTGAAAATATTTTGGGGTCAATATGTAATTTTTGCAAAATTTGTTATGGTTAAAATTACAAAATAGCTCCAAATGGTACCAAAGTGTTAATGGAGAATACCACGGGGTACCAAAGTGTCAAGTTTCAAACCACAGGGTACCAAAGTGAAATAGGGTCAAACCACAGGATACCAAAGTGTAATTTACCCTTATATTATTATTATATTGTTTGGAATTCACTCAAATATTATTATGAAAGAAAATATAATTCAAGAGACACTTTAAAATGGTCCAAGCAAAGGAAAGGATATCAACAAACAACTCTTGTTGATGGATTTCTGTTGAATATCAGCAAAAAGTTCAGGGATGATCCAATTTCTAAATCCAACTTGGTTCAGCATGTCACATCGAATAGTGAGGGGAGATCCAATTCCTAAATCCAAACACGCCTTGACGAATATTATTGGTGGGCCGGGTAATGATGATAACAACACCCTCACAGTTCTTTTTTTATTCTTTTGATGGCCATCAAGGGTTTGTTTTTATTTTAATAATATAATAAAATATCATTTATTTAAATACCCAAGAAAAAATTTTATTAACTCAAATGGGTTACACACATTTTTTTTTTTAGGATTTCATTCATCAGGAAAATAACACAAGGATATACAACAGGGAGACAAGTAAGATAAAAATCTAACATTGAAACCTAGCCTTACACTCCGTAGAACAATATACATCAGTAGTATAGGAGAAGATAAGAAAACCCTAAACAACACACACCTAAGTAAGAAAATGAAATACAGATCTCCCATACAAAATATACATAAAATCAGATCTAGAAATCTCTAAAAAATTACAGAAAACTTAGAAGATTTCAAAGAGGGGCAACACACCCCTCATCCCTCTCTTGGAGATTCATCTCCTTTACCAATTCTCTTCATCAACGTTGTACTCCAGAGATGTAGATCTGATCTGTATATTTACAAAAGAGAACCCTTTCCTAAGGAAAGGGGTAAAACACTCCTCTAATGGAAAAAGAAAACTTCCCTAATGGAAGAAAAAACCTTCCTAATGGAGGAAAACACAAAAGAAACATACCTAGAGGAGAGAAATGGGGGCCACCACCGCTGAACACAGCGGCAGCCCCAGCGGCTTCACGAACAGAGAAGAGCGGCGTGAGAGAGAAGCTGTGCTAGGGTTTTCAGAGAGAGAGAGATAGATGAACATCTGGTTCTAGCGTCAGCCTTTTTGGTTACACACTTCTCATACGTAATTTTAAGCTTGAAGTAACCAATGTTACGTGACACTGACTTATTTTATTTTTCATTTTTTTTCTTTGAAATCGCGTGTGAGGTACACGAGTTCAAAATTGACATACATTAATCCTACAATTATACTCGTGAAGCACAATTTCAATTTTTTTTAATTATTGAGGGGGAAGGTCATTAATACGCCTCCCCCACTATATATGTGTGTGAAGAGAGTGAGAGAGAGATATGATGAAATTGATGGAGATTGTGCCCTAGGGCCAATCATTTTATTTATGTGTTATTTGAACATATATATATTTTTGATTAATTTATGGAGATAAATTATGTTGTTATCATATTATTAGCGTGTTTACTATGATAGCGTCCTTGATTGATTATAAGANCTCCCTCTGTGATTTCCCAACAGAAATGAGATGAAGAATGAAGAAGATATGATGGAAACAATTTGTTTGGTTGATCTTATCTTCTTTCCAGCCACGTGGAATTGTATTATTGGACCGAAATCCACAAAATTCTATTCTGATTTTGAATTTTTGTCCGCAAGCCGCTCCAAGTGGCAGTGACTTGCAAACATCCGAAATTTGCACAATATTGCCGCAAGTCGCTGCCACGTGGAGCGATTTGCATGTAGAAAAAGGCTGCCACAAGCTGCTCCATGTGACAGTGACTTGCGACACATTAAATGCTAACTGGCTTCGTGCCGGGCTCGCCGCAAGTCGCTATCACGTGGAGCGACTTGAGTGCAAAAATACTTACCACAAGTTGTTCTACGTGGCAACGACTTGCGACAAAACAAAAATTTTGTTCTGCGTCGCAAAAATAAATATATATTGGTAAATATTTTTAAAATAAATATTTAATTTTTTAAATATATATTGATCAATTTGGCCTTAAGTTCACTACTATTATAGGTTTGGGATATTTTGGATATATATATTGCATACCCTTATAAAGTATCAATCACATGGACATTAGTTTTTTTAAGTCGGTTCCATTCCTAGTGGGTCAAATTACTGCCTATTTCATTTTAATCTATTAAAAAGTGAGACCAAACAAAACTAAATAATTAAATGAAGTATACTCCGGAATTCCTCGTGACAAATATAACAGTTGAAACTTTAAACTTTCGATTGTTCCTTATCCATGAATTAGCAGTATGTGATCACAGATCAATAAGTCATTTCATTTAAGAGAAACACATGTGAGAGAGCGATATGATGAAATGAGATGAAGAATGAAGAAGATATGATGAAAACAATTTTAAGAACGAGAGTGAGACATAGATAATAGAGAGAGTGAGAGAAATAGAGAAAGTGTTAGGTTTTAAGATTTTGTTATAATAGAATTAGAGTTAACATTTTTTTAGAGTATTTTGGAAGTTCAAATAAAATTTATTTTTTAATGTTAGATATTTACTTAATTAATTTGAACAATAAAAATTAATATTTATACAATTAATTAAATTACTTAACAAAAACAATTAATTAAGTTAGATATCTCAACTAATAAAATTGATTTAAATAAAATAGTGTTTTAGGAGATTGAAAGAACAATTATTTCCAATGTGAAAAAATTAATTAATAAGGGACAACTATAAAATACTGTTTTCAAAAACATATTATTTAAAAATTTCAAATTATTAATAATTTAAATAATGTAAAAAAGTTAATTAATGAGAGACAATTATAAAATACTATTTTTAAAACTTTTATTTAAAAAATTAATTGTATTTATTAATATGTTATCTAAAAATTTAAATTATTAATAATTGTCTTTATTAGTAATTAACTTTTTTAAAAACGGTTTTTTATAATTATCCCTCATTAATTAATTTTTTCACATTGGAAATAATTGTTCTTTCAATCTCTTAAAATATTGTTTTATTTAAATCAATTTGATTAGTTGAGATATTTGACTTAATTAATTGTTTTTTATTAAGTAATTTAATTAATTATATAAATATTGATTTTTATTGTTCAAATTAATTAATTAATTATCTAACATTATTATTTTTATTTCAACCTCTAAAATACTCTAAAAAATGTAAACTCTAATTCTACTATAACAAAATTTTATTAAAACCTAACACTTTCTCTGTTTCTCTTACTCTCTCTATTCTTTACGTCTCACTTTCATCTTCTCTCTCACTCTCTTCACACACACTCCAAAATTTCTCAACCCCATACACACACATATATCGTGGGGGAGGCCCAACGGCCTTCCCCCTCAATAATCAAAAAAATTTAAAGGTCACAATTTTACGATTGGCGTATTTTTTCGGTAGGCACTGCAATTATCGTTTTAAAGTGCCATTAGAACCATACACATAAAAAAGATACTATTTATTTAGAGATAATAGATATTATTTTTCATAAGAAACGAGATATATTAAACCAAAGAGTAGAGATAATAGATATATTCGACCGATGCCGAAGTTCCAAGGCAGATCTGGCTAACAAAAAAGTAAAACAACAATCACTAGGCGCCATACAAAAGCATCATGACTAGTGACTACTACTAATAAGAATTTCTACATCCACTTCACTTCACTTCACTTATAAACAAGGACCAACAAAACAAGTTCGCTTAAGGTAAAGACAGACCAATCCAGTTAGGACACGTAGTCTAGACTGCCACGTGGCAGATCAGACACGACCAAAACGACACTATTTACAATCAACCATCGGTGACGCCACTACTATGATGCTCTTCAACGATGCTTGCTCCTGGATTCCTCACTGTAGAGCCTGCGATCACGTACAACCAGAATCATTTTAGACTGACAAAATATTATTTCAAAACCGTTCGATCGTAAATCAAGCACGAACCAAACCGTTGACCTGTTTTAGTCATAAGATCTAAGGGTTTCCGGTGATAATCTCAATTTATACCTTCAGATCTAACGGTTCGTACTCACGGAAACACAAAACACGTGGGGGTTGGTACGCACGCGCCACAAAAATCAAAGGCCCGTGAGTCAGCGACTGTATGAAAATATCAGGTCAAAGTGCACTTTTGATCCTATAACGTTTTCTCAGGTCTCAATTTAGTCCCATAATTTTTTGTTTTACACTTTTGATCTCATATCTTTTACTTGTAGATTCAGCCCCGTATCACTTTTCGTCTTATATCTATTAGTCAGGTTGCAAATTGAGTCTCATATCTTCGCAAAAAGTTTCAGCATCAATTCCACATGATCCAAAAATATAAGACTAATTTTATTTTAATTTAAAGATATGAGACCAATTCTATAACCCGATCCAAATATATAGGACCAAAAGTGCAACACGGGACCAAATAGGCCACTTAAAAGAAAGATATGGGATCAAATTGAGATCTAGGTAAAAGTCATGGGGCAAAAAGTGCATTTAGGCCAAAATATCAATACTTTTTCTGAATCTTTCATTTTCGATGTATCTTTAGAGGATCTATTTCGTCCGTTTAGTTTTTATTTCGGATAAAAAAGAATCTAACCTAATAATATAAACAGATATTTTGTCCCAATAATTATTATGAAAATTGAATTTTAAAAAAATAAAAAACAGATAATATATACCAGTCATATACAGTGGGAGAATTTGGAAGTGGTTTATCAAACTTCTCAGCACCGATAGTCTTGGTAGCTAGGTTACTCCCAGGATGAAACACACTCCTCCACACGTTGTCCGGCTTACGTGTTGTCGGTGTCGTCGGAGTCACCGGAGTTGTCGGCGTCGGCGGCATCGACAGCGATTTCCCCATCTTGCTTCCTTCTCCTTCCTCTGTCAACCAAAACCAAAACAAAAAAATGAGAAAATTGAATAAAGAGGTTGATTATGAATAATAATAAATAATTAACATACCGTTGATGATCAAGGGCTTAGAGGCAGTGATCTTCCTAAGCTTGCCAAGGCCACGTTCTGGTTGAGGGCCAGCAACGACGTCGTCCCACAGTCTGTCTAACAGAACCATCTTGATCACGAATCACTACTACTACTTCTCTTCTCTTTCTTCTTAATTTCTCTCTCAATCTCTCTTTGTGAGCGTCTTCAGATACTTGTGGAGACACTGTATATATAGAAAAGAGAGAAGGATGGATAATGCGTGACGTGGCCGCTCCTAAAAAATATCTCTCATATATTATTAAATTTAATATTTTTCATTATTTTTAAAGTGGGATGGAGTGATGGACTGGATATGGATGGATGGAGCATTTTGATGCTTCCAAGTGTAAATTTGGATTTGTCTTGACTGTGGTTAGTATTTTTTGTATGATAATGTGTAAATTAATAATTTCATCTTTAAAAAATTATCAAGACAATTTAATTATGGTAAAAGTTTTAATTTTATCCTTAAATTTTATATTAACTGTTAATTTCGTCTTTAATGTTTTATATTTCAGTCAATTTTATCCTTTAACTAACTTCTTTCAATAAATTAACGACAGACTATATCATGTTTTTCAATTTGAGTTAGAATTTGAGTTCTTTTTTCTATTAATTTTAAATTATATATCATTAGGCATGTAGGTTTTGTCGATGATATTTGGCTAAAATAAGAGGAAATAATAAAATTGACCAAAATGTAAAATATTGAAAACAAAATTAATAGCAAAAACAAATTGGGGACGAAGTTGATAGTTGGTGTAATATTTAGGGACGAAATCAGTACTGTTGCCTTTAATTCTTAAAAGATTAAAATATAGAGTCCAATTTAACATTTAAAAATTAAAATGCAATTTTAAATAGTATATTGATAGAATCATTTATAAACTAAATAGTATATTATTTTGATCTTTTAAAAATTAAATGAATATTTTTTAATCTTTAATGGATTGAATTGTCATTTTTGATAACCCTTCATGAACTCAATTGTTATTTTACTCGAAGAGATTAGATGTTAGTGAGTGTCTCGATAGGGGAACAGGGGAGGGTGGAATTAATAAAGTGGCATGAATGAATCTGAAGGATGATTTTGGATAAGGATGAAGTATTGAAGTGAGAGTGAGAGTGGGGTCCACTGGATATGATCAGTTTCGGATAATGAGAGAGAAAGAGAGAGAGTAGGTTAAGGGTTGCTTTAATTGACAAACAAGTGTACAGATGAAAGCGCTAAATTATTTGTCATTTTGTCCTATTCTTCAGTGACATGTGACGTGGGTCCACCCTAAAGTGGGGCCCTTATATATATTTTTATGGTAGCGTAGGCCCCAAACTTTTGTAACTTTCTCGGGTGGAGCATTAGTTCTTTTTAATTACATTTAATTATTTTTAGGAAGCTTTATAAAATCAGGTCAAAAACCTATTTTGGTCCCAAATATTTATCCAAAGTTTTATTTTCATCTCTAATGTTCTCTTTGTTTTGTTTTAGTCTTAATGTTTCTTAAAAGTCTTATCATTGATCCCTAACTGTTGAATATGATTATATTTTTCTCATTTCAAACCCAAATGCGATTAAATCAAAGTTATATAAAGGTTAAATTTGTTGAGTTCTTTCTTTACCTAGTTGTTGTCATCACCAAACAATATCAAATCAGATATGAAATCAAACAAAAAAAATGGACTTATTATTTTACAAAGTTGGTCATATCTCTCTCAATTCAAGTCCGAATGCAACAAAATTAGAGTTACAAATTATTCTAGACGAGTTCTTTCTTTATTAGGGTCGTTGGCAAACAATGTCGAATAATACTCCGAAAATGAATTTGGTCAAATATTAACTTTTCAAGTACTATATAGTATTATTTAACCTCATTTGTCAACGGTTCCAATTAGATAAAGAAAAAAAAAAATTTAGGACCAATTTTAGAAATTATGAAAACATGTAAGATTAATCTGAGACAAAAGAAATATTTCAGACCAATTTGAAATCTATCCCATATATTTGAGACCAATTTGAAGTTTAGGTCGTTTTCTTTATCTGTTTATTAAGAACAAAATTTCTAACTTTCTCGGGTGGAGCATTAATTGTTTTTATGCAACTTTTTAAAAAATAATTATATATGTCAAAACTTCAAATTGATGATAGATATACGGAATAGACCTTAAATGGGTCATAAATATTTTATTTATTTCAGCTTGATCCTAAATAATTTTGCAATTTTTTTAAATTAGTTCCAAATTACTCTTTTGTTTCAAGTCCGGATGCAATGTCTCATAATTATGAGTTAATTTTTAAAGAATTATTTCCCTATCTAGTTTAGATTATCAGCAAGTGAGCAAACTAACTCAAATCACACCCTAAAGTAAGTTTGAGACTAAAGTGAAAAATCTTAAAAGTATAGTTTCAAACCTACTTTTGAAAAGCAATTTAACCTCATTTGTTACATATATAGGGAAAGAACTCTTAAAAAATTAATACATTGTTTCAAACTCGTTATATTTAGACTAAAAACGAGGGGGATATGAGTATGACTAGCTTCACTTGTTTGACCAAAATATGAGAGGTCCACTTTCAGGACGTAATTTAACCTTATTTGCTAATGCATGATCTTAACTAGACAGAGAAAGAACTATTCAAGAATTAACACATAGTTTTAAACTCATTGTATTAGAGCTCGAAATGAGTGAGATATGTCTAACTTCACTTGTTTGACAGTAAAATGAACAACCTACTTTCAAGACTTGTTTTAACATTTTTTGTTGAAGGCTCTAATTAGATAGAGAAAGTAATCGTTAAAAGCACTTTGTAACTCTAGATTCATTGCATTTGCATTTGAAGCGAGAAAGTTATAACCATATTCATTAGTTTGTGACTAATTTGAAAAATTATTAAGATAAGTAGAACCAATATGAAACAAAAAAAATATTTAGGATCAATTTGAAAAATTATAAAAACATGAAAGACCCATTTGAAATCTACCCTTGAGACCAATTTGAAATTTTGATCTTTTTATATGTTTAGCGTGTAAGAAACAAATTCTTTAACTTACTATTTTTTTTTTAAAATATCGGTGTAAAAAAATTAAGGAATTATGATTAATCAAAAACTATTTTATCAATCAAATTATTATGAATGCATGACTAGCAATATTTAGGGTTAAGAGTTTCATTAATGAGATATTGAAATATAATTCGTAATTTTTTTATCATTAAATGATAAAACCAAAGGTTAAAAATTTATATATTAAGAAAGTTTTCTGCAAATGATTTTAAATAAATAAAAAATTGCTATAATTTAGCTTTATTTTAAAAAGTAAATAGGTTATGTTAAGTTTTTAATATGAGGTTGTAGTATATTATCAACGTACTAAAACGACTAAATTATGTTTTAATGTTTAATTAGTTATAAAAAATTATGATTTTAAAATCAGTTGAATGAATGTTTAAAATAATCGAAGCATCATAGGACAGTCCAATCAATTAAAGTAAGAATTAATTAATCATAGGTGAAACAAATAATTTAAAATAATGTAATGCCAAGATGCAAAGAATCTGGATATGGTAAAGTTTTCGGTGCTTCTAGACTCAGGTATTTTCACCTTATCACCATCAGTAAAAACAGGGTTAATTAGTTAAACTCTATTTTAGTTATAAGAATTAATTTTAAGATTTTATATTAGTTCTTTTTTTCGTCTCAAATGTATTCATAATTTTCCATTTCGTTTTAAAAATATTCTAGAAGACCAACTCTCGAGTCTATCCGTCAAACTATACACGTACGTATGAAGTGGTTGAATTTGAATGGCCATCCAGCTACACTGTTCTGGATGGTCATCCTGTTTTTATTTAGTAATTATTAAATTAAAAAAATACATAAAAAATTATAATCATTTAAAATTAACTTAATTTATATATGAATAAGAATGAATTTTTATTTTTCTAAAATAAACATATTTCTTAAATATTAAAAAATAGAAAATAAAGACAAAAAACATGACCTTAAATCAAATGCACACTTTTCACAAATTGCCATGATTTTCTATATATATATATATATATATATATATATATAAGGGTAAATTACACAAAAGGGTCATGTGGTTTGACCCATTTTCAGATAGGGTCCTTGTGGTTTAAAAAAAGTCAAATTGGGGGCATGTGGTTTCCTTCGTTAGCAAATAGGGTCCCAGGTGGTTTTTTTCATCCAAATTAACAAAACCAGGTCAGAATGAATAAAACAAACTAAAAAAGGACCATTTTGCAATTTGAACCAAAATGTAGAAAACCCCCACCGATCTGTGTCATTCGGGGGAATTCTTGCTTTGATTAGGTGGTTTGATTTGGCGGGAGAGAAAAAGGAGAAGGAGGGCTCAGTGACGCAGATCGATTTACTCTTTGCATTTTGGTTCAAATTGCAAAATGGTCCTTTTTTTAGTTTGTTTTATTCATTCTAACATGATTCTGTTAATTTGGATGGAAAAAAACCACCTGGGACCCTATTTGCTAACGGAGGAAACCACATGCTCCCAATTTGACACTTTTTAAACCACAAGGACCCTATCTGATAAACCACAAGGACCCTATCTGAAAATGGGTCAAACCACAGGGTCCTTTTGTGTAATTTACCCTATATATTATAAAGATGTGTCTTGTAACTTTCTAATATTCTTAATTGATCTTCTAAATACAAATTCAAAAAATAGAATAACATAATATTTTAAAAGCGTTGTTAAAATGAGCATAATTATATGAATTTATGATAAACTTATATGCTTATCTTTATCTTTATTTTGTACTCCCTCCGGTTCTATATATCTGGTGTTTAAGGTTTCTACACACAGATTAAGGAAATGATTAGCCAACATAGAATGAAGAGAAAAATGAAGTAAAATAACTAAACTATCCCTATTAAATTACTTGGAAAATGTTTATACATTTATGACTCTACTATATTTAATAAGGGTAGAATGGTAAAAAAATAACTAATGCTCTCTTGAATTTATAAAACATCAGATATTTTGGAACAAAAATGATTTTCTAAAACACTAGGGGTCTGATTGGTTGCCCTGTTTCCTGTTTCCATTTTCACTGAAAACAGGAAATATGACTGAAAACGTGTTTTGTACAGTTTTTTTGGAAATGTTTTCGGGAAACATTTTCTGAAACAGGCTGAAAACAGGAAACGTCAAAAAGACGTTTCCAGTATTTCCAAAAACAAACTTATGATATTTTGCAACATTACACAAAAGTAAACTATTTAATCATGTTAATATCATCATTTAGCTATAATCAAACTTAAAAACATATAAAAATTAGTGTTATTCAAGTTAACATAATTTAAATATGAATGAAAACGATTTTTTAACTTTATAAAACAAACATATTTCTTAAATATTGAAAATTTTGAAATGAAAATAGAATTCCAGAAATGGAAACAGAAAATGAAAACAGGAAACNTGATTCTGTTAATTTGGATGGAAAAAAACTACCTGGGACCCTATTTACTAACGGAGGAAACCACATGCCCCCAATTTGACACTTTTTAAACCACAAGGATCTTATCTGAAAATGGGTCAAACCACAAGGCCCTTTTGTGTAATTTACCCTATATATTATAAAGATATGTCTTGTAACTTTCTAATTACTTTCTAATATTCTTAATTGATCTTCTAAATACAAATTCAAAAAATAGAATAACATAATATTTTAAAAGCATTGTTAAAATGAACATAATTATATGAATTTATGATAAACTTATATGCTTATCTTTATTTTGTACTAATTTGTGCTATAGTGCTATTTGTTGGTCTTTTTTTTTTTAAAAAAAAAAAACAGTTTGTGAAGTCTCATCCTCAACCCATTATCAATTTATCATTGATTATATAGCTCGGTTTTTTCCTACCCAAGCCCACTCTGTTCATTCTTCGTACACTAAACGAGGACATTTCGTTTTTTTTTTCACTTAAAAAAGGACATTTTGAATTTTTGGCAGTAGTACTAATATCAAAATCAAAATGTGATACTTGGGCCTCTTTTCCACTTCAATCCTGATCGTGCTCTTCGTTAGTCAAATATTATTTTTGTTCGTAATATGAATATCATTAATCAACAATCATGATATATTTCACGTACGTTACTTCAAACATTTTAGCTCTAGCCGCTTGTTACTTTTGTCATGTGGATTGAGGAATACCAAATTCAAGTTTCTTATTTAGATGGAAGGACTTCTCGAGGACGAAGGAAAATTTTGATGTTTGTTTAGAAAGTGTGGCATAATCTTATTCCAATCTTTTCTAACGTTAACGCTCATTATCTTTCTTGTGAAGTCAGTTGTCTGTTCAGTGGATATCATGATATGATTTCATTTAGCATACTTTCCTCACCTGTAATTTTGCCAAAGCAATTTGGTTTAGCATGATTATTGATCTTAAAATTTGGATTTGTTATGGCAAGTTTGGACGACATGGTTTGGAATAGTAAAAAACTTGACTCCTTTTCCGTTGTCAATAAGATTTCTCACAGAAGCTCCAACTATTTTTCTCTTTATGTGCTTCAACAAGGCATTCAGACCTCTTTCATGAAAATTCAAGATTTTGCTTCAAAATTGGCTGGGCCGAGTACTTCTACATCCTATTATTACCGGCTTAATTCTAATACTAGTTGTAATAGTAGTTCTAGTAATTTTGGTCAGTTTCCTTTCAATTATAGTTGTAGGGCTAACTGGCTAAATAAGCCCTCTTTTTATGTGTCTGTTGGGACTTAATTGTTTTTTCCTTGTAACATTTTTTCTTCCTATAAAAAAAAAAGTTTCTTGTTTAAGGGTTACTTAGGATGAGTTGTATCCAAGGTTTTAAAAATCGGATCGGACATTGAACCTGCCGAGGTAGCGATTCAATGTTCAATCGTTCAATCGAGATCAGACTGTTGATAAATAAATAAATTAAAAAAATCTAAATAAGATAAAATTCTAATTCAAATAGTCATACAAAATACAATTATAACATTAACATATAAATACAAGTTTCATAAATTAACATGAATTAATATAGATATAGTCAATTTTCATTTCATCAAATGACATTTTATGATCATTTTTTCTATTAAATTTTGCTTCATAATCAACATTCTTTAAGATTTGACCCATAATTATATTTAAAAAAGACCAAAGAAATAAAAAAAGAAAATGAAAAAAACAAGGTAGATCAGTTCAGGCAGTTTCACCAGTTCTCCCGATTTTGGTTAGTTCTCTACCCAACCGGTTATTGTGTCGACTCGGCCTGGCCTAGTGTTCGATTCCGAGTTGGGTTGGCCAATTCGATTTTAATAGTTATAGTTGTATTTGCTAATTTATTTGAATTGTGGGGATTTTTTTTCATTTTTAAAATTGAAGAATTTTAAATGAATAAAATTAATATCTAAAAGATTTATATATCAAATTTTTGTATGTACCTTAAAAGGGAGTAAAATTTGGCTGGCACACCTATCAAAGTCTTGGAAAGTCACAAAGTTTTCAATTTAGGCAGCATGTGTTAAATCGTCAATTAGAAGCTTCGTTCAGAAACTTGAGCGATTTTATATACTCAATTAGAGTATTTTAATTGAGTTAAGCGTATTAATTTCAATTGAATCTTAACCAAACAATTAAAAATAATTTATGAAAATAAACTTCGACACAAAAGATATTGAACCACCTTAATCATTCATCCTAAATTAAATAAGGTCAAATGGTCATTTTGGTTCTAAATGTATGCACTAAAGTTCATTTTAGTCAATTATGTTTCAAAATGTATTGGTCTTAAGGGTTGGCACAATGTTTTATTTTGATTTTAAATGTTGGTAAAATGTTTCATTTTGGCCCCAAATTATTAAATTTGTTCATATTTATCTCGTTTCTCATTTCAATTTCAAAGGACCTGTTGAGAGGAACTCATAACTCTGAATTCGTCGTATTCAAATTTAAAACGAGAGAGATATGATCAATTTTACTTGTTTGATAATGAAATGAACAGTCTACTTTTAAGATTGATTTGACCTTGTTTGTTGACGAACCCAACTATATAAAGAAAGAATTCTTTGAGAACAATATGTAGTTCTGAACTTGTGACAAGCTATATTCAATAGTTTGGACATTTAGGAATAATTTGAACATTTTGAAACACAATGGATGAAAATGAACATTAAAACATACATTTAGGACCAAAATGAAGCTTTAATCATTTAATAATTAATGTTTACTCCAATTTTTTATCTGTTGGATTAGTCGATTCTGGTGAGCTTACACCTATTCAAGTCAATTCTGGTGAGCTTACACCTGCACAGAGACAAATCCAGCCCATACTTGAATCTTCCATATAACTGCCCTGTGCCCATCAACATCAACAATGGAGTCCTCGAATCCAATTCCCCAAACAATGACTCCTATCATTCACATAGCAGCAATCTCAATCCCAGCCTTCAGCCACCAAGCTTCCCTTCTCTCATTCTCAAAACGCCTCGTTTCCCTCCACCCTCACTTCCAAATCACCTGCATCTTCCCCACCGTCGATTCTCCTCCCTCCGCCACTCTCTCCGCCGTCCAATCCCTCCCTCCCTCTATCCACCACATCTTCCTTCCTCCCATCAACAAATCCGACCTCCCTCAACACTCTCCTCCCGCCGTCCAAATTCAACTCGCTCTCCATAAATCCCTTCCTTCTCTCTCCACTACCCTCAAAACGCTGCGTTTCACACACCCTCCCATCGTCGCTCTCATCACTGACCCTTTCGCTAACGAAACCCTACAAATCGCCAAGGACCTTAACCTCTTGTCTTTCGTTTACTTCCCTCACTCTTCCTTCATGCTCTCTCTGTTCTTGAATTTGCCCAGACTCGATTTAGAAATCTCCGGCGAATACAGAGATCTCCAGCAACCTCTTGAAATCATCCCCGGCCTTACGATTCCCATCAACGGTCCAGATCTCCCCGAGCATCTCCAAGATCGAAATAGCCTCTCTTATCAACTTATCCTCAATCGGTGCAAACGATTTCATCTCGCTGATGGATTCTTAATCAATAGTTTTTTCCAAATGGAAGATACCATTATCACACACCTTCAACAGCAGTTCAATCTGTTCCCAATCGGACCCATTATTCAATCCGGGTCAGATCCTGAATCCGATTGTGTGGAATGGTTGCAGAACCAATCTCCTAGATCTGTGGTGTATGTTTCGTTTGGGAGTGGAGGAACTCTAAGTGAAGAACAATTGAATGAACTAGCTTTGGGATTGGAATTGAGTGGTGAGAAATTCCTGTGGGTAGTGAGAGCACCAAGTGAATCATCCAATTCTGCTTATTTAAGCGATCAAAAAGAGAATTCAATGCAATTTCAATTTCTGCCATCTGGGTTTTTAGAAAGAACGAAAAAACAGGGTTTGGTGGTTTCGTCTTGGGCACCACAGACTCGAATTCTGAGTCATAAATCGACGGGTGGGTTTGTAACACACTGTGGTTGGAATTCGAGTGTGGAGAGTATTGTGCTGGGAGTGCCGATGATTGCGTGGCCATTGTTTGCGGAGCAGAAGATGAATGCGGTTTTGTTGACAGAAGGATTGAAAGTGGGTTTAAGGCCTAAAGCGAATGAGAGAAATGGAGTGGTGGGAAAGGAAGAGATTGCTAGGGTAGTGAGGAGTTTAATGGAGGATGGGGAAGAAGGGAATGGAATACGTAGGAGAATCGAAGGATTGAGAGATGCTGCTGCTTGTGCTTTAAAGGAAGGCGGATCCTCTACAAGGGCTCTCTCTCAACTTGTTGAGAGAATTGGACAAGTTTGAGGAGGCATAGAGAATGTAGTCTAAGTTCTTTGTCAAAAAACCTTTATTTCTTCCTTTCAAATCAAATTCAACTTGCCACGTGTATTAGAACTCAGAAATTAAAAGCTTTGAATAATAAATTGATGGTCAAAGTGCAAATTTGGTTCCACATCTTTTGCCCAATTCTCAATTTGATCATATATCTTTTTTTGTTGCATTTTTTGTCACATATCTTTAGATTAGGTCCCAATTTAATCCCATAATTTTTTTTTTTGCAAATTTGGTCTCATACCTTTGGGTCTATTATAGAATTGGTCTTATATCATTGGGTTAAGTGCAGAAATGGTTCCATATCTTTATAAAATGATCCATTAACGATTGATCATTTTGTAAAGATATGTGACCAATTCTGCAACCTAACCAAAATATATGTGACAAAAAATAATATGAGACCAAATTGGAACATTTTGCAAAGATATGAGACTAAAAGTGCAATAAAAAAAGATACAAGACCGAATTGGGAACTTATAAAAAAATATGGGACCAAATTTACACTTTGACCTAAATTGATTTATTATTCTCAAAGAGTATTTTCTCTATCTACAATTGGGGCCGTTAACAATCAATGTCAAATCGGTCTAAAAAGTCGACCGCTCATTTCACAGTCAAACAAACAAAATTGATCATATTTATCTCGTTTCAAGTTCGAATGTGACGAATTCAGAGCAACGAGTTACTCTTAACTAGTTCTTTGAACTTGGAATGAGAGACAATATAAATATGACCAAATTCAATAGTTTGAGACTAAAATGAAACATTTTGCCCAAATTTATGATCAATTTAAACATTTTGAAACATAAAGGACCAAAATGAACATTAGGACACACTTTTAGGACCAAAATGACCCTTTGACCAAAAAAATTTAAATAATTTGTCTATTTCAAAATTGATATAGTCAATCAAATTGCTGTGAACTGGTGAATGATGATAATTGGAATGTGAAGTCTCATTCATTTTATGCAAAAACTAATTAGTTGCTAATAAGACATAATTCCTTAATTTCCCTCACTAGCTATCAATTAACAGTAGGGGTTCACATTAATAAAAATTGAAGTCAAGGAACTTATATATCGAAGTTAAAATATTAATAAAGAAGTTTCTATGCAAGACCCAATGAGGTTTCTTGCATTTTACTTTATTTTTTAAAGAAAATCTGATAAAATTGGAACAACATAAGAAAATTACATACTAAAGAAACTTGTTCAAACTTCAAAGTAAAAAAATTTTGGATTGAGAAATCATAATTAATTAACTAATTAAAATTAAAGAACGAACAAAGAATGAATAATTAATTTCCATATTTACATTAATGTGCAATCTCCTAAAATATATATATAAAGTACACTTGATTAGTTTAAATTGTCTATCTATTTGTCGACATGTTCAAAGTCAATGTACGCGACATTAAAGTACTGCAAAAAAATTCCAATTGGACCAACCTAAGTTACCTAACTGATATGCACCATGGACAATAAACGTTGAATGATTGAATTGGAAATGGCCTGATTTTCTTGTCCTTGAAAGATTATCTTTTTAGGGTTTTCTTATTTTTATTTTATTTTATATGAGTAGATGCATGGTAGAGGGAAAACAAAAGAGAAAGATAGAATTTGAAAGTGAAATATTTGATGATTCTAACTATCTATAGTATAACTAAAGTTTTTTATTCTAAAGTGATACTTGTTTTAAATATAATTTAAAGGAACTCAATGAATGAAGTCATGATATATCTAGCTAGATTTGGTATCATTACCGCGTGTCTCTTTCTCACTTGTAATTTTCACAACCTTTTAAAATTTGGTATATGATGAGTTAATTATTATTTATTAATTTAAAACTTCAAAAATATTGATATCAAGAATTTTTCTTTTTTATGTTTCTGTCTATTAGACGTGAGTCATCTATGATTAAAAATTTTGTTTCAATATATTTCTTATGTTATTTATCATATATAACATTTAATTTATAATGAGAGAAATAAATCTCTTAAAAATTGAAAAAAAAAGACCAAACCAAGGAAGTCATGTGTTGTGACTTTTTCCATTAAAAATCAAATAACATAGATTCTTTTTGCTAACCATGTTAAGTGTGAAAAATTCTTAATCATGAAATATTAAAATGAAAATAACCCAAATTATATGGACCTAAAAAAAATTTGTCCCAAAAAATATGGTGAAATATTAGTGGTAATAAAATATCATCATAAATTTCATTTAATCGATAAAATAACAATTACATGAGAAGAATTACTTTTCGAGGATAATTAGTTTTGTTAAAAATAACTTGATTTTTTTTTAATTGGAACTTTGGATAATAGCTTACATTTGCCTATTGGGACATGATAGCAAGTAATACAAATAGCAACTAGACAAGCACAAGTGCACAACAAAACCAAGGTCTCTCACTATCTTTATGATGTGTCATTATTTTTAATTTGGAGAGAGAAATTAATAGAGTAGAAAGAGAAAAGGTTAATGAGACCCACTTTTTTTCTCTATTTATTCCTTTCTCTCTCCCAACAGAGTGGAATTTATTTTTTCTATCTACTTATTTATTTCTCTATAAGCACTAGTACTATTTAGAACTCATTAGGTTACTTCATATTCACACATTGCTCAAAGACGAAAAATGTAGAAATGGGTCCCACAAATATTAAACCTCTCATGCACAAAAACGATAAATTATTTGTAGGGTTCTTGTCAAAGTCTCGACTTGGACATTTCAACTATTTCTTTGTCTTTGTTTTAGACATCCTGAATTTTGGGTTTTGATATAGGACATGATTATTAAATTTTCACAATTTATCTATTCAATTATAGTTGTAGGGCTAACTGGCTAAATAAGCCCTCTTTTTATGTGTCTGTTGGGACTTAATTGTTTTTTCCTTGTAACATTTTTTCTTCCTATAAAAAAAAAAGTTTCTTGTTTAAGGGTTACTTAGGATGAGTTGTATCCAAGGTTTTAAAAATCGATCGGACATTGAACCTGCCGAGGTAGGGATTCAATGTTCAATCGTTCAATCGAGATCAGACTGTTGATAAATAAATAAATTAAAAAAAATCTAAATAAGATAAAATTCTAATTCAAATAGTCATACAAAATACAATTATAACATTAACATATAAATACAAGTTTCATAAATTAACATGAATTAATATAGATATAGTCAATTTTCATTTCATCAAATGACATTTTATGATCATTTTTTCTATTAAATTTTGCTTCATAATCAACATTCTTTAAGATTTGACCCATAATTATATTTAAAAAAAACCAAAGAAATAAAAAAAGAAAATGAAAAAACAAAGGTAGACCGGTTCAGGCCGGTTTCACCAGTTCCCCCGATTTTGGTTAGTTCTCTACCCAACCGGTTATTGTGTCGACTCGGCCTGGCCTAGTGTCCGATTCTCAGTTGGGTTGGCCAGTTCGATTTTAATAACTATAGTTATAGTTGTATTTGCTAATTTATTTGAATTGTGGGGATTTTTTTTCATTTTTAAAATTGAAGAATTTTAAATGAATAAAATTAATATCTNACCGCTCAAATAACTTATTTATTGGTTTAATTTAGTATGGTTAAACAAATCACTGATTAAAAATTACTTCAAATCAATATCAACAGTTGAATTAAAAAATTTGTTTGAGACCGCCTAAACAAATACTCTTAATTGAAAATATACTTTTGACTTAATTTTATTTAAGAATACTTTTATGATTTAAAAGTAATTTACGTATAAACCTCGTGCCATGCCACTAGTAGTATTGATTCATTGGTCATCGTATTATAGTAGGCCAGCTCTCCACTTTAGAATTTCCTCTTCTTTTTAATATCTACGAATCGATGTCTTAGTCAAAAACGTCACTTTTTGTCTATTGGCTGTAGCAATTAGCAGTGTTCAAACGGAAATCAGTGCATGCAATGTTTTCTCTATCCCCTTTTTTTTACCTTTCTCATCTGGGGTTCCTTATTTTCCTTCTCTTCTGCTAAATTCGCACCCTCTTAGCTCAAATTCCAAAACATTCCCTTTTCACCCCATTTCCTTCTTTCTGCTTTAACTTCAAATACCAGCATTTTTCTGCGTTTTGGCTCTCTATCTGTTTATTTATTTCTTACTATGCTGCCTCGAAAGTTTTTTGCTTTCTTAGTTGTTGCTTTGAGTTGCTTCAGATGGCTGAGATACGCAGAATCAAAACTACCCCAAGATGAAGGTATAACTTTATAAGCCCTTTTGTTTGTTTGTTTTTGTCATTTTGCTGATCTTTCCATCTCTCTGTTTGTGAGGTAGCAAAAGGGGAAAAATCTTAAAGCACTGTAGCTTTTGTGGGTTTTTTTTTTTTAACGTTGGGACTCTCCTTTTTGGTGTATCGACTATNCTTAAAACACTGTAGCTTTTGTGGGTTTTTTTTTTTAACGTTGGGACTCTCCTTTTTGGTGTATCGACTATTGGGTGCAGATTTCACTTAGGCGAGCTTTGATTAAAGACCATTTCGTGTTGTAATATGACAATATTACAAAATTAATTTGATTCCCATATTTTTATTAGTCAAATTTACTGTTAACAACTCAAAAGGATCAAAGGCATCCATCCATCTTTGACTGCTTCATATAGATGCATTTTCAATGTTAAAAGCGTAAAGCCCATTCTATGTTAGTAGGCTAATATAAAATCTGGTATCATTTTGTAATTTGTACAATCCTTATACTTGGAAACTTATTACAAAAATTGATGATTTTGGTTTTATGTTATATCATGGACATGATTAGTTTATGGCCCAAAAAAATAGGACATGATTAGTTTTTCTCAAGCTTCAAGATGTACTGTTGGGGGATTCATTTAATGAAGTACACCAGTTCTTTGTAACAATTATACTTGTAAAGTGTCATATTTGAAAAGTGAAAGTCAGTCTGTGTCTTCCCTATTTGTAATATCTGAATTACACGTTCTAGGTCTATTGCCTTAAATAAAAACTAATCATGTGAATATGTCTGGGTAATACAAAATGTTACCTGTCCACTTTACTTGCTACTGTGAAAAAAATGAGTAAATATAAAAATTGATTTCTGAAAGATACACGATTTGACAACTTAGTTTTGAAACTCCAGTTTATGGAAATTAGTTTCTAAAAGTCGTTAAGTCAATACACTTATAAATGATTCACTCAGGAAACTTAAGAACCATTTAATCATGTAGAAAAATAGTTGTGTGAATTAGATGATTCTGAGATTGTTGTCTTTCCTTCTCTGTTTTTTCACTAGGGGTTTTATTTTCTCATAGAAGTACTTTTAAGAAATCAGTAGAAATGAGTAACTTATCAGCTTATACTTTCTGGGGATAGCTGATCTCCAGATTCTGATATATATTGGATTTTAGATGAACTTCTCTTCTAAAAGTTGATAGAGCATTAAATGGAGTAATTAAAAAAAGAAAAAAAAAGAAGCTTTAATTATTAAATGTTGTTGAAATCACTATCGCACTCATTTCAAGTCTTCATATTCTTGTAAGCAGCTACTTATAAAATTGTACTTACAAAGTTCAATTACTTTTACTTCTGCATATTCAATTCTTAAAGTAGCTAGTAAAATCTAATGCCTATTTTCATGATTAGAACATGCATATTTGGATTTATTCCTAATTTTATATGTTGTTTCCGTTTCTCGCTTAACTCTATTTATCATGCTTATACCATCTAATTTGTTATCCAGTTGATGCCCTTCAAGAAATTACCAGTGTTATGGGTTCCACCTATTGGGAATTTGACGGCGATTCTTGTCAAATTCAAATGGTGGGGTTAACAAAAGAGCCACCAGATGGATCAGAGAGGAGCATTGATTGTGAATGCTTTTCTGAAAACAACACTACTAACTGTCATGTCGTGGGCATGTAATTCCTTTATATTAACCTGATTTCTTCTCAGTGACAAATTTGCCATTTTTGTTTTCTGCGAGAGCTAGCTCTTTATACATTGAAATAATTAATTTCCTTATAGAAAGATCATAATAGTTGATTGGGGCTAATATTTTTCTTTAATTTTCTATATTTTAGCACGCTTAAGAAGTACAGCCTTCCTGGCATCCTTCCACCTCAACTGGTCAAGCTTCCTTATCTCAGAAAAGTGTATGATCACTATGAAAATTCTTCAGTAATTGTTTACTGTTTGAATTTACTTTTTTTGTTTAACTCATTATTGTAGCTCCCTTTTGAATGCATGAATATCTATTGATGTCTATACTTTTTTTATATTCTTTGAATTAAATGAGTTTGCTCTTATTGTAGTGACCTTGCATACAATTACCTAAATGGTACAATCCCTAAGGAATGGGCTTCCATGAATTTATCTTCACTGTAAGTTCTTGTCAAATGTTGTAAATTTTCACTCAGTTGCTTGTATTTTGTGTTAATTACAAAGTATCATGCAGCTCGGTTCTTGTGAATCGCTTATCAGGGACAATTCCTAAGGAGTTGGGAAAGATGACTTCTCTAACATATCTGTACGTTGATAAGTTTTAAGTTTTTGCATTATGTTATTTCTTTTCTGAGAGTTAGTGTCATTTTCTTTTCGCTATTGTTGGTGTTCATGTCCTGTTAACATCACAAAATTAAATAAAAAGGATCCCAACAAAGGGTACATGGTTGGGTGAAGGGCACACATGTGGTGAAGTTTTTTGGGAATTCAAGCGTCAGTGGATAGAATCCATATTGAGAGTGGTTAAAATAAGTGAGGACCATATAAGTGGAATGACATATACACCTTATGCCTTAAGGTTTTGGGTCAGATTTTGTGTTAGGTCCATGTGTATGGTGTCTCGCTGAAACTCAATGAACGAAGATCTCCTTGATTCACTGTGCTGCCTTGGTCTTAACAGTATGTTGATATATGGTTTTAAAAGCTTTTTCTTTTTTTTGGTACAATGGTTTTAAAAGCTTTGATTTTATAGGTTTTACCATACTGTACATTGCTTTTTATTTATTCTTTGGCTAACTAGAAATCATAGAAAATTTCAAGATGACACTGCATTTATCTTACCTTCTCATGATGAATTTCTGAACATGTATATTTTTTTTCACTTCTCACACTTCATATTAGGAACCTTGAAGCAAACCAATTTTCTGGTTTTGTCCCCCCTGAGCTTGGAGATCTAATTAACTTGCAGACGTTGTAAGGAATCACTATTTTGTTGTTGGAATATATTTGAAGATTCAGCACTGTTTCTGATGGATTATATCTATTATATTATCCACATTGCAGGATTTTATCATCCAATAAGTTGTCGGGAAACGTACCAGAGACATTCACTCAGTTACATAATTTGACTGATTTGTATGCACTTGTTTCTGATTACTGTGTGTTCCTTAGAAAATAGATTTGGTGTTCTATGATGAATATCATCTTGTTGTGCATTGCAGTCGGATAAATGACAACAATTTCAGTGGAAAAATACCTAATTTCATACAGAACTGGAAACTACTTGAAAGACTGTGAGCTCCTATTTCCTTCTTTTTTCCTTGACTATTTCTATATGGTGTTCAAACCTTGGCAATAGATAATCCAACATTATACTTAATGTGTTATATTCTCATCTTAATGTACTTCATTCAAGAGAAATGCATGCAAGTGGACTGGAAGGACCGATCCCATCGAATATTTCTCTTCTGAGTAATTTACAACAACTGTGAGTAAAGACCCACTTTTCTCCCCATGTTGCAGTTACTTAAAATGGATAATCTCTCTCCCGTTTATTATTATACAAATATTTTGCACGTGGTGGAACATATTTTACAGGAGAATAAGTGACATTCAGAGTCCAAGTCAGAATTTTCCTTCCGTAAGAAATATGGCAGCAATGATAAGATTGTATGTGTTGTGCTATGTTTTTAAAATCCTATACACATTCTTTTTTTTTTTGGTAATGTTCAATTTAAACTGATTCAGGTTTACAATTTAGGGTTATAAGGAATTGTAATATTACTGGAGAGCTTCCAGCCTACATCTGGTCAATGCCAAATTTGGAAATGATGTGAGTAAAGTATTTAAATCTTTTGTGTCTCTTGTGCAAAAAAAAAAATCTTTTGTGCCTGAGCTTTCTTTTCAATCTTTTGGTCTTTGAAGCAAATACTAATTCAAAAAGACTGCTCCATCCATCTTATTTTTGTCATCACATTGTGACGAAGCAAGCATTTTATTCCAAGTTTGAGGCACACGTATCATAAGAGATGAAAAAGTCTGTTCCTAATCTAGCGAAATGTACAGTTGCAATAAGAGGTAGTTTAAAATGAGATGGATTTCAAGGAGGATTTGTAGAAATATGGAATTTAGAAGTTGGGTTAAATGTACTAAATATAGGTTGGAGTGTTGGATGGTGTCTATTGGTTGTAAAGTGTAAGCTAATATGATCGAATATTAGAGAAAAGAGAGAGCCGAAAAAAGTTACAAAAATTAGATTTTATTTTTAATATATTTTGAAAAGTAAGATACTGGAGAGATAATTAAGGAATGTGAAAAGAAACAATGTAGTCCAATTATAAAAAGAAAACTTAATGTTATAGCTTGTAAGGGAAAGAAAAGACTGAACTCACTTATTAACTTTCATTCAATTTGGTCCCTATTAGACGTATCTTCTCAACTTTGGTCTCTTGTAGATTCATCAATTATTTATTTTAGTATTTCCATTCATCTTTTAACACGATTGATGACATGTCATCAACTAATGGTGCTATGTCATAAGTTAATGGTGACACGACATCAATTATGCTAAAAAATAGATGGAGAGACTAAAATTGGTAACATGAATTTATGAATGACCAAATTGTGAAGAAACATTTAATAGGGACCAACTTGAGAATAAGTTAATATGTGAGGGACCAAAATAATAGTTTAGTTGAAAAGAAAATGAAGATAAGCAATTCTCAATAACGTAAGAGTACTATGTTTTAAGCATAATAAACCAAATCATTAGAAATGGAACTTGTCATCAAAGCATCATCTGAAATTTTATTTCCTGAATTTTTATTCATTTGGCTTCTTCATATGGGAAATGATTATCTTTCCTTTTCTTCTTTTTTTATTCTTGGTTCTGTTACTTGCTAATTGAATCATGTAGGTAATCACTAACTGTTGTTATATTCAACTGGTTTCTTTTTCTACTTTTCAAAATCATTTTTAGGTTTCTTCTTTTATTTAGTTCTGGGGTGCCTCAGAAGACACTAAATATATGATTAATTGTGCTAATTTTCAATCCTGAAGATTATTAAATATTCACATGGGTGAAATTTTAATTCATCTACAGGGATGTCAGTTTTAATAAGTTAGTTGGGGAAATTCCAGCTACTGTGAGTGCAGATCGTCTAAAATTTGTGTAAGTATTCTGCTATAAATTCTATATTTTGCTAGCCTGCTATTGAAAATGAAAGATTGGAAAGTTAGACTAGAAACTTCTCTCGCAATTAACATAATTGCTTGCATACATATAAGAATATGGACATGCTGGAAAAGACATTGTTCTAATATTACTCAATATTAGAATTTTCTTTTTTGGTGGCCAAAACCTGAGAAATTTTTAGGTACGCTAGGTCGCTCAAGGAGCCATATGAAATTCACTAAAAGTTTTGTATTTTTTGTTGGCTCTTTGCACATCAAATTATTGCATTATATCTAAGAATTTCTCTCAAATCCATGTATCTAGACTTGCCACTATAATGCCTGAGTAATTTCTGCTATCTTTAATCGTTAAAAATATGGCTTTGTAAACAAATTTTCATTGCTTTTATCAGCTTCCTTACTGGCAACATGTTGAGTGGAAATATACCAGAGTCGATCTTGACCTTGAAGGGTGGAAGCAATGTGTAAGTATCTTATTTTGGACTCAAATGATTTTACTTTTTAGATTGCACTATATCCTTTATTGTACATATCCAAATGTACTTTTAGACATTATATTTTCTACCAGTAGACAAAGGAGCAAGCGATCCAAATTCAAATCTATTTCATGTTTATCTGCTTTTGTTTAGGAATGCCCAAGTTTTTCTAAACTATAATGGGAAAGTTGTGGATGATTTGGTGATAATTTATTATTATTTATGACAGTATTGCCTTGTAGAACTCTTTTGTTTGTTTGTTTGTGTTTTTTGATGGAGCCTTGTAGAACTCTTTAATGTAAACTGTTTATTGATCTTTAAAGATACCTTACTGTGTAAAATATATTGCATGGTTTGATTACACCAATATTCCACTCTGCAGGTTTGTTATCTTTTACCAGAGCCTATTAGGCCTATCTAGTGAGAGGAGTGGTACAATGGTCAAGATTAAAGCAAAACCATAAATGTGAAAATAAAATATATTTATTACAAATTATTGAGTAGTTATGACGGGTTTTGCATTAATCTTGGACCATTAATTTGTTATCTAATGGTGGTTAATTACTTATGTCATCTGTCAAATCACAATAAGCCACTTCTCCTCCCATTAGATATGATGCTCAACTTACACTTAAAGGGTGTTGACCCTGTTTCTTCCCTTGAATTATCGAAGTCAATAGATAGGACATATTATGTAGGTACTTTCTGATAAAAGACTTAACAAAAAGGGTTCCTTATAAAGAAAATATTCATGGTTGGGTTTTGTATCTTCTAAAGATCTTTCAACTCATGATTAACAACACATACTCTTCTCAAATGATGTTCCTGTAATAAGTCATCCAGTTTCTAATTCTGCAATAAGTGTGACGGATTCTATGCCAGTTGGACGGTATGGTTATACGTCAAGACAGTATGCTTATAGTATGAACATTGGACTGCTGATAACATTTCTTTTTAATACTTGGATGCAGTGATCTTTCTTACAACAACTTTACACATCAAGATCCTGGGCAATATGCTTGTCGTGATGATCTGTAAGAATGCTGAAACTTTTTGCAAAAATTATTATAATATATGACTTGTAAGAATGCAGTGATTGTTTTTGCTTTTTCTTGGTTAGGAATTTGAATCTAAACTTGTTTAGGAGCTCCTCAGGGTTCAGTAAGTTGTAAGAGCCTATCTTTAAATTCTCCCTTTGTTAGTAGAAGTTAACAGTTAAGCTATGATGGAAAATGAAGTTCCATTGATTTCATTTTCAAATTCGTTATATGTCAGGAGGGGACGTCTTCCATGTGTGAAGAATTTCAGTTGTTCAAGATGTATGTATATATTTTTCTGCATTTGAATTGCTGTTTTAATAGATAATTATGTAACCTAGGCTTATTTGAAAAACAAATATACCGTTTTTTCCTTGGTTTTACGCTGATAACACTATATAAAATTTATTATTTTTTTATTTTATATAATTTGATTTTTTTCACATACATCTAAGTGGGAAAATTTTTGTAAGAATTTTCTCAAATTTAGTGGGCTTCGATTCATTGTTTTGATGATGAAGAAGAAGTACTGTTGTGAATTTGGAAAATTGAATTCATAGTGGGACAAGATAGGTAAGCTGTAATGCATACATATATATTTCAACTCTCAACGGACACACATAAAGTCCATGATAATCATCTTAGAAGTTGCTTAGTTGAAGCATAACTGCTTACTTTATGATATTTTGTCTAACTTTATTTTTCTCTGATTTCAGATTCAAGTTGTTTGCATGTTAATAGTGGTGGAAAGAATATAACAATAATGGAAAACCAAGAGAACATACACTACGTAGGAGATGGAGATGTGGAAGGTGGTACTGCATTGTATTATAATGATGACGACAACCAATGGGGGTTAAGTAGCACTGGGGACTTCATGGATGATAACAATTTCCAAAATATACGTTACACTGTGTTTTCGGCATCTTCAAATGTTCCTGATATATATGCTACAGCACGTGTGTCTCCAATTTCACTGACTTATTTCCACTATTGCTTGGAAAATGGGAACTACACTTTAAATCTACACTTTGCTGAAATACAATTTACTAATGACAAGACATACAAAAGTCTTGGGAAGCGCATTTTTGATATCTATGTTCAGGTACTCATCAAACTGAAGAAACTTTGTTGTATTTGTCCATATCAAGATCTGAATGCAACTGATTTCTTGTAGGAAATATTAGTCTGGAAGGATTTTAATATTGAAGATGAAGCATATGGTGCTCAAAAACCCCGTACAATACCAATACATAATGTCACTGTGACGGATAATTTCCTAGAGATTCGATTCTATTGGGCTGGCAAAGGGACAACGAGAATTCCTGACAGTGGAGTTTATGGTCCCCTCATATCAGCTTTATCTATTGTTTCTGGTAAGTTATATGTTTAAACCTTTTTCTTGTATTATTTTTGTGATAATTTTTAAGTACAAAGTTGATTCAAGTCTGAATCACACACAAGAGGTAAGGTTGTATATATAAGTTGAAGATTTCCCTCTGTTCTTCTGATTACAGTGTTATATATGTTTAAAGCAATCAATTTGGAAACTAAGGGCCTGTTTGATTTTGTTCTTCCAGAACAGTTTTCTGTTTTAAAAAACAAAAAATACACATAGTTTTTTGTTTTCAAAACCAAAAAACTGTTTTGAAAAACAAAATCAAACATGCCCTAAAATTCCCTCAATAACAACTAATAGCAGCATGAGAAGTTGAATTTCAATTTGTGTTCCATGGAATGGAAATGTTTATCTCATAAAATGCCTTACAGAGTGTTACCTAATCATTATTATGGGCCTAAAAGGAAGTTATTCACTCCTTCCAAAATTTGACGTTCCAATAGTTATGTTTTGAGTTTTGACAACATTCTCATTTACTGCCATGAGATTCAGATGAAATAATCACTCTTATGTCTTCTTCGGCAGATTCTAAACAATGTTCAGATGGTAAAAAAATAGGAAATGCTAATATATTTATTGGAGTTGGAGTTGGAGTTGGAGCTCTATGCTTACTTCTTGTTGTAGTGGGAATCCTTTGGAGGAAAAATTATTTCAAAGGCAAATTTGGGAGACAAAAAGGTGAATACTATTATGTCATTCTGAAATTAGTACATTCAATTTGCTGCAAGTTTTTTTGGGCAACACAGAACAAATATTTGAACTTTGAACAGTTTACATTCGTTTTTTGCTATAATTGTCATGAGCTACTGTAGCTGTGCTTAATCTCTTTGTACTATTTCATATGTTCATAGATTTGTATTTAATTTGATATGTAAAGTTGTCGTATTATGACAGCAATACTCGCGATTTTTATTCCAGTTGTAGCATATATATTGTGTGTGCATGTGTCTGTGTTAACTACATTTCAGTGCTTATAAAATTACTTTAACAAGATTGAAGAGTTGGATAATTTATCAAAATCTATTGTGCATCTTAATATGAGGGTGAGCCTTGGCGCAGCAGTAAGGTTGCTGCCTGGTGACCAAGAGGTCACAGGTTCAAATCCTGGAAACAGCCTCTTTGCAAAGCAGGGGTAAGGCTACGTACATCTTGACCCTCCTCAGACCCCACTTAGTGGGAGCCTTGTGCACTGGGGCCGCCCTTTATTGTGCATCTTAATAGAGAAGATTTTAAAGAAAAAAAAACAGAGAGTTAGAAAGGACGAGATATCATCTTTTTGACAGTTGTTCTTACTGGGAAAATGGATATTCAAGGGAAAACTGAAAAAACATATTTATGATAAATGTATACTTGCAAGGACTAAATGACCAACCATACGATGATGTTATTTAGTTCAATTTGGTCCTCATTTTAAACTGAATAACCACATTTTTCTGGTTTATTACTCTGTGTTAGTGGATGTCATTTCGTTTAGGTCCCTTATTTTCATTATTTTTCTGAATCTTCTCTCTAATCAATAAAGCATNTACATGTGATGTATGCTTGGCGTGTTTTACCTTTTTCAATCATGTTTTGGTTTTACAATAAAATCCACCGAATGTTTTCTTAAAATTGAATCTATAAGAAAAGGTGCAAATTTATGTATGTGATACATAAAGAAATCAATATGATTGATTTGAAAATTTTTCTTGCAATTTTAGGCCAAAGTCGAAATTCCCATATAATTATGGTTAAAAGTGTTTTAATCATAATATTATGTGGGTGACTGAAAAATTAATAAAATTGTGAATTTTAAAATTTTTGGGTCAGTAATTAAAATTTTGGAATATGATTCCTGAATTTTATAATTATTGATAATGGGCCTAAATTCAAGAAAAGGGCATGTTAAAATTGCACAACCTAATTTAACACCCACAAAATCGTTTTGTATGTGTTGCAAAATATATCGTGTTTGACATAATTGTATGAAGTGTTCATATATGTAATTGTGTGGTGTTGGATATGGCTCTAGGTTTTTGGTGTATACGGCCTGCGTGTCGTCTCCCTCTATCCGATGTAATTTTACTTTTCAGTTTATACCTCAATGTAACTGGGGTTTACTCTCTTGTAATTTTACGTTTTTCTTTTTAGAAAAATTCTCTCATTGGCTTGGGAGAATTATTAGGATAGGTGAGCCATATCTAAACACGATGTATGTTTGTTTTACATTTAGTTTGTATGTGATACAAAGCGCTAGATGTATGTTTAGGACGCGATTTTAACATGCTATTTACCCCGCTTTTGGCGCTACATATTCGTATACGATACGAGCATGGGATTTTGCATATGATGCACAATCCGTGCACATGTTTATGTGTATGTGATACACAATTTGCTGCAAGTTTTTTTGGGCAACGCAGAACAAATATTTGAACTTTGAACAGTTTACATTCGTTTTTTGCTATAATTGTCATGAGCTACTGTAGCTGTGCTTAATCTCTTTGTACTATTTCATATGTTCATAGATTGTATTTAATTTGATATGTAAAGTTGTCGTATTATGACAGCAATACTCGCGATTTTTATTCCAGTTGTAGCATATATATTGTGTGTGCATGTGTCTGTGTTAACTACATTTCAGTGCTTATACAATTACTTTAACAAGATTGAAGAGTTGGATAATTTATCAAAATCTATTGTGCATCTTAATATGAGGGTGAGCCTTGGCGCAGTAGTAAGGTTGCTGCCTGGTGACCAAGATGTCACAGGTTCAAATCCTGGAAATAGCCTTTTCGCAAAGCAGGGGTAAGGCTGCGTACATCTTGACCCTCCCCAGACCCCACTTAGTGGGAGCCTTGTGCAATGGAGCCGCCCTTTATTGTGCATCTTAATAGAGAAGATTTTAAAGAAAAAAAACAGAGAGTTAGAAAGGACGAGATATCATCTTTTTGACAGTTGTTCTTACTGGGAAAATGGATATTCAAGGGAAAACTGAAAAAACATATTTATGATAAATGTATACTTGCAAGGACTAAATGACCAACCATACGATGAGGTTATTTAGTTCAATTTGGTCCTCATTTTAAACTGAATAACCACATTTTTCTGGTTTATTACTCTGTGTTAGTGGATGTCATTTCGTTTAGGTCCCTTATTTTCATTATTTTTCTGAATCTTCTCTCTAATCAATAAAGCATCATATATGCAATTTTTGTAATAAATTGATCGATTCTTCCATTATTCATCATCATGATTCTATTATGTCGATAATTTTTTGTAGATGAGTTATGTGATTTTGTATTTAATCACTGGTAAGTGTTAGATAATTTGGAAAGCATAAGTGGTGAAGGCTTTTCCGAATTCTATACATTTTTTTTGTTGTCTATGTCAAGCTAAGCTACTTAAATGGAAACAAATTACTTCTCTAAAAATTTCTTTTACATTTGGTTAATTGAACAGATTCCAATGGACTAGATTCTCATATAGGAACATTTAGCCTAAAACAGATAAGGGAGGCCACTGATGACTTCAGCCCCGATAACAAGATTGGGGAAGGTGGTTTCGGTCCTGTCTACAAGGTATTAAATAATCAAACTTGCAAAACAAATGCTTCAAAATATTTCTGTTTTTTTTTTTGAGCATGTGAAGTTCTAAGTTTAACTTGCAAATTGGAATGTAGGGTCAATTAGCTGATGGTACTTTGGTAGCAGTCAAACAGCTTTCATCGAAGTCCAGACAGGGAAACCGTGAATTTTTAAACGAGATAGGCATGATATCTTGTGTGCAACACCCTAATCTTGTGAAGCTTCATGGATGTTGTATTGAAGGGGATCAATTACTGCTGGTGTATGAGTATTTGGTAAATAATAACCTCGCCCGTGCTTTATTTAGTAAGCTTTCCCCCTTATTCTATTTTTTTTTTCTTTTCCTTTCTTTTTTTTAAATAAGATGTGTACTGGTCATCATGAGATAATAATAACCTCCTATGATTAATTGGAGGAGGCATGCTTTCACATAAGTTACTTCTGTTTTGTATTTTCTGGAGAGCAACTTGACTCTTTACATTTTTCCCCACTTTTCACATACAGGCCATAGACATCAGATTAAACTTGATTGGCCTACCAGGGTAAAAATCTGTATTGGCATAGCAAAAGGTCTTGCATTTCTCCATGAAGAATCAGCACTCAAGATCGTTCACCGAGATATCAAGGCTACCAATGTGTTACTGGATGGGAATTTAAACCCTAAAATATCGGACTTCGGGTTGGCTAGGCTCAATGAAGAGGAAAAGACCCATATCACCACTAGAGTGGCCGGGACTATGTAAGTTGTCTCCCTTAATGATACAACTCTAGCTGATACTTTGTTGTTAGTGACTAAATGATAATTCACTGTCTTTTCTCTTTCTTGGTCTTTTGCAGAGGATATATGGCGCCGGAATATGCATTATGGGGTTACCTAACTTACAAGGCAGATGTTTACAGTTTTGGAGTTGTGGTCCTTGAGATTGTCAGTGGGAAAAGCAACAATTATATGCCCAGTGAAAATTGTGTTTGTCTTTTAGATTGGGTATGCCATTATGCTGCAAGCACCTATCTTTGTTTCCCCTATGGTATATTTGGACTATGGATATTGAGAAGAAGGAAGGGAAGATTTGATATAGATATTTCTGTTTGTCTATATTTGAAAAGTACAAAATTCAAATACACCCTTCTATTTTATGTCATTTTCAAACAAACCCTCACCTCAGTTTTTTTTTTTTGAAAAATACTTCCTAAACTTTCATACTTTAGCATTTGGGGATTTCAAGAACCAGAGTTGGGGCATTTCTTGTTTTAAAATTTTAACCACCCCAATTTACTGCTAAACCAATGAGGGTGTGACATGTCATATGACAGGGAAAAGGGTGTGAAATGACATTCTGATAAAGAGAAACTAACAAAATGTTTCAAATGCTGAAGGTATCTAGGGGCAAACTTTTTATTTTTTATTCAGTCAAAGGAGGTCTTTGCTAATATCCTAAAGTTGAAGGGATGTATGTGCATGTCCCCCCTTCCTTTGGAATGTAACTAACAAAATGTTTCAAATGCTGAAGGTTGTAAATCTAGGGGCAAACTTTTTATTTTTTTTTTCAGTCAAAGGAGGTATTTGCTAATATCCTAAAGTTGAAGGGATGTATGTGCATTTCCCCCCTTCCTTTGGAGTCAAATAAAATGCTTCCTTTCCTTCCCTTCAAGTAAAATTCTTTCCATGGTCACTTAATGCAAAAATATATGCTATTCTCACTTTGCAGGCATGTCATCTGCAAAGAACTGAAAACATAAAGAAGTTTTTTGATGAAAGGCTGGGATCAGAGGTAAATCCAAAAGAAGCAGAAGACATGATGAAAGTGGCCCTTCTTTGCACAAATGCATCACCCTCGATCAGGCCGACGATGTCCGAGGTTGTGAACATGCTTGAAGGAAGAATGAGCATTCCCGAGGCTATCCCGGAACCGAGTACCTTTGGTGAAGATCTAAGGTTTAAAGCTTTGAGGGACATCCATAGAGAGAGAGTAAGCCAGAGTGTGAGCACAAGCCAAACAGAAAATTCTACAGATGTTAATGTAAATAGCTCTTCCTTGACGTCTGACATAGAATTACATGAGATCAACACAGAATCATAAGTTCATCTTTGGGGAGATTTTGATCTTTCAGGGCAAGAAAGACACTGATCACCATTCAATATATTGCTGAAGTTTTGACTCTAGATAGAATTCACACAATTGAAGTGATTAATTATTTTTTTGTAGAATTTTCTGATGTACTAGGAGGGTGTGTATAAGGAGGTATTTCTATAATTTTTTCTCTCCTGGATCTACTCTTTATTGTATTTATTATTTTCTGTAGTTTGTTGTATAAAATAGAAAGATGTATTATGTAAAAGGCCAATGAAAAATCATTGTTTTGTTTATGTTATTGTAGTTATTTTTTTTGGTAATATATTATAGTTACTTTTAATGCAGTAATTCCTTTCGCTGTTTTCCATGTTCAAATTTTGATAGAACATATAGGAAATTATCCAAGTTTGATTTCATTTAATTTTTTACCTTAAAAGTTAAAACATATAATTTTGCAAATTACTAGCTAAGAAAAAAATACACCAAATTAAAGCAAAGTCAATTAAAATATAAAAAAGTTGGAAAAAAAAAAATTAAAATATAAAATGTACCCACACTTTCATATTTCATAATAAAACAAACCCAAGAAAGAAATTTTTCTTTTTTAAATATTTCATTTTTTATTTATGTCTATATTAGTGTTTCTTTTTTGAACAGAAGTCTATATTAGTGTTTACCTATGTATTGTAATTGTTATCGCATTTTAGAGTTTTCATTTATTTTTGGGTTTAAAGAAGGCTATCTGCACTACGTACGAAGAAAACAAGGGAATTCATGATAACAGAAGATCAAAGGGAAGACGACGAAGGGCTCGCATTCAGAATTCTGAAGGTCACATGTTAGTTATTTCGAAAATTTCCTATCATATGAATTCGTATTGTTCATAGATTGTTATCGAATGATTATCAATTGGTAAAAAGTTCTTGAAGAGCAAATCTGGAAACCGAAAATTATGAATTTCAGACTTATTACAATATTTCCAAGTGTGGGTTTTTAAGACATAAAAGACGGTAGTTAAACTTGAAACATATCATTTGTCAACATAGAGAATGGAAATATACCAGCGAATTACAAAAAGCACAAGAAATCAAAACACCCAATAGCTAGAAATTCAAAAAATCAAAACACCCAATAGCTAGAAATCCATAGATTGCTTGTTATTACTTATTACTTATGGTCTCCTAAACTCCATAGCTAGAAATACGGTCCATTATGTTAGCAACCACATCCTTGCTTTCTTTGAGCACCTTCACACTCCTGTTTAATTTGACACGCTTCCCAGCAATTGAAGGAGATTCCTCCAACAACTTCTCAATTCCACCTCGATTTGGAGACATTATCTCATTTATAATCTCTTTCTCCACCTCCTTGTTAACTAAACCGTTGATAATTAGCTGCAAATGTAAAGCAATAGTGTCAATCAGCCTCCTCAGCACAATTTTCCAATATGCAATCATTCTCATTTTCAAATCAAATGCTTGATTGATTATATGTGGGTACTGCCTCAGGTGGTAAACCTCAACCTGACCAAGACCATCAATGTTTATAGTTGATGGCTTTTTCTGATCATCCCAAAGTTCTTTCATAAAGGCATCCTGCTGAGCCATAAGCCTGGTGTATTCAGACATGTATTCAGGATTACAAGTGTAATCTGTTAGCTTTTCCATTTCAATAGCCTCCTTGACATTATTCTTCGAATTCTCCCTCATCCTAGCAATTAGATTTTCTCCTGCTCGAAGTGCAGCCTTCTGGAGCTGATAATAATTTTCAGAATGACGACTAAGGACCACAAACAAGACTTGTTCCAGATAGTCCCACACTTGATCAACAAAATCAAGTGGCAAATGTGCAATCCCCTTCACTTTTTCCTGCAAGACAGTCAGAAATGCAATACGAGGCAAAAAGTTTGGGAGGCCAATCCATTTAGCTTCCTCCAGTACTTTTATTTCATCCATTAGAAAATTTACTGTATGGTTACTTTGAGGACATTCATGAAGTTGCTTTGAGAAGTCATTCAGCTTCTCCACCAATCTTGCAGTACAATGCATGTTCTTCTCATCTGGGTACTCTTCAAATTCTCCTCTCAGAAGAATTTTCTTCAGTGAGTCTTTCACTTGACTTATGGTATGCATGAGTGCAGCCATTGCATCAGAAACAGAAGTCAGGTTCTTGGGCATGTTATCTAACTCAGATAAATGACCATGGAGCTTTTCATTAATTTTCTTCAGAACCTCTGGCAATGTTTTAGAAATGATTGAAGCTTGATGTTGAACTAGCTTCTGAGCCAGGACAGGCACACCCACTATGGATTTGTCTATTTTGGACAGTAGAGGATGGCTCTCAAAAAGCCTAGCCTCCTCCTTTCGAGCATCTTCATAGGACTCATCCCCTATACGATTTCTCACACAGACATATCCAAGTCCTATATTAACATCATCAGCAGTAACCTTCTCTAGAAGACCTTCTGGAGCCTTATCAGATTTTGTAACAACACCCAGAGTTCTCATCCCTGTTCTGTCAACACTTTGGGACATTCTAATTGATTCACATGTAGGAAAATCAACAGTTGCCGATAGAACATTCAATATAATACTCTCCTCTGGACTGATATACTCCATAATTATATCTTTAATCTGGTCATATATATTCTCAGGTTGTCCATGAACAGGAACCCTGGTTATACCTGGGAGATCCACCATTGTAAGATCAGGAACACCATCCTTCTTCACCACCAACGTTAATGGGTTGTTGGAAATTCCTTTTCCGCTGCCAGCAAGCTCTTCAGTTGCGGTATTTATTGCATCAGAGACACGTGCTTCATCTGTAGAAACAACTTTACTATTGTATTCCAAAACAAGCTCTGGCTTTGGGAGGGAATGGTTTTGGAGCCTCATAATTAAGGGTACCCTTGTGCAAATACCCTGCCCACGTGGCAAGCTGATTCCTGCCAGAGATTCAAGAACACTAGATTTTCCAGAAGACTGATCGCCAACAACAACAATTGTTGGAAGCTGTATTCCTTCTTTTGTAATGTTAAGGCGCCTCAGGTTTTCAACAGCATCAAGAACAGGACGAATCTTCTCATTGTAAGAAGACACAATAGGTGGTTCTACTTCAACTCTATTTGGAGGCTCTGTTTCTAAGGAAAGAGAGTCCATTCTTGCAATAAGAGGACTTTTGCTGTGGGAATCAGACTTTTCTCTTATCATTTTTGGATTCTTTTTTCCCAGTTTGGAAAAGTGAGATGACAGGGTAAAAGATGGTATTGTGATTCGAGTAATGAATCAGAAAGTTTGAGTTCATATATTTATAACCATAATAAGGGTGTGTGAATGAATGAAGAGGCTCTGGGGGGTTTGATATCTCCATTTATTTTTCACTATTTTCCCCAACAAGTGTACTCGGGAATTGAATTGGTGCATTGGTCATTGTTGGGTCTTGTGTATGTTTAAGAAGTTGAAATGACGGCATTATGAGCACTAATTGCTCAATATTGAAAAGTGGAAGATATTTTAGAGTTTTCAAGCAGGGTTTTCAAGAAGTTGAAAAGTGGGCGAAGAGGAGAGGAAGGGACAAAAGGTAAAAAAATTATGTTTGGAAGTTTTTTTAGGGAAGAGCGGAGTGGATAAGGAGGGACACTTGGCATCCCAAAATTCAATTTTTGCTGGCACCCCAAATTGGGGTGCCAAGTAAGGAGTGGACAGTTTTATAATTTTTTAATAACAATTATATCCTTATACTAACCAAAATTAACATGTGTCCACTCCATTTCATTCCATTACTAATAACTTCCAAACAAGATTAACAAGTGTCCATTTCTTTCCTCATTAAAAACTCCCGAACAACATATCTACTGAGTCCATTAATATCCTCTCCTCTCCACTCTATTAGTGTCCATTAATGTCCTCTCCTCTCCATCCTCACTAAAACTCCCAAACATAGCCTAAATGAGGGTGTGTGAAGGCTTATAAAAAAAAATTAGGGTGTGTGAATGAATGAAGAGGCTCTGGGGCGTTTGATATCTCCATAATTTCACCATTTTCCCCAAAAAGTGTGTTTGGGAATTGAATTGGTGCATTGGTCATTGTTGGGTCTTGTGTATGTTTAAGAAGTTGAAATGACCACTAATTGCTCCAAATTTCAAAGTGGAAGATATTTTAGAGATTTTAAGGCAGGTTTTCACTCAGTTCTTAATCTTTTCAAATGGATCGATTTCCATGGAAAGGACCATGTCAGAAGCTCAAACGAATAAGTTAATTCTCACTTCTCAGTACAGTATGTTTTTGCTAATGAACTGGTTACTTTTTTTTTTTTGGTCAGAACCGATATTGCAAATAAAATAAAAATACTAGTACTGATTTACAAAAATTAAAATTATACATAGAGACTCAATTAAAAGTTATTGTAAAATATAGGAACTGACAAATTAATTTAATTCTGTGGATTTGTGAACTCTTAATTTGTAATTACTGTTTCATCAATAAAAAGACAAAAACATTTTAACTACGTTTATAAAATGAAATAAAACTTAGGACAAAACGTTACTTTATGACTTGGGAGGAATTGTGGAGATGGAATACATTGATAACTAGGGTAAATCATGAGAAGAAGCAAGAACAGCAAAGAGAAGAGGGACTTTGTGCTTCTGTTGTTTGGGTTAAGTTTTCCTGAAATCAATATGTTGCCTGTCTTCTTGTTTGTAAATTCCCTGTCAAATGTATAATTTGGTTTAGGCGGAAGCATTTTTTACGTCATCAAACTTCTCATCAACTTTTAATTTTGTCTTCAATATTTTCTTGTTGTCAATTTCGTTTCTAATATTTCATATTTTGGTTAACTTTGTCATTTAACTAATTTCTTTCAATAAATTGACGATAAACTTCATCGTGTTTTTCAATCTGAATTAAAATTTTAGTTTATTTTTTTTATCAATTTTATATTACATGTTAGCTAACATTTTACTAAAATGTGAAATTTTGAAGATGAAATTAACAAAAAAAAACATTAAAGAAAAAATTAAAAATTAATATAAAATTTGAAAATGAAAATAGTACTTTTGCCTTTGGTTTACTATTGTATTGATATTAGTCATGCAAGCATTGATTATAGCATTCTATATTCTATACAAAGTTACAAACAGGAGAGGCTGAGCCTTTGCCCATAGGCTATAAACATATTGTCATATTCTGACTTTTTTTTCTTTAATATGTCCTTTGCATTGCTAACATGTTCTGATTTTGTACGGTTTCTTGTGTTTTTCTATTAGTTTTCATCCTTTATGGAGTTTTTTTTTGCATCATCCTCAATTACACCCCATAAACTTTGGGCTTTCAAGCCTGAGATAATGAACTGCCTTCAATGTGATATTGCATATCAAATGGATCAGAACAGACTTTTGGTGGCTCAGATGAACCAACAGCAGAAAGAGTGGATTAAAAAGCATCAAGCCTGCATACCAAGTTACCAACCAACCTTTTAAATTTTCTTATGTATTGTGTTTACAATTGTGTGAGTGCAAACTCACTTAATCGTAATCATTCATGTAAAACAATAGGACATACTAGAGTTTAGTACATAATAATTAATGAATATTCACATGAACAAGAGTGTCGAGGGATAGCCAACTCCCTCTCAAAGCTGTAGAAGATTCCTAACATATACTTGCATCTAAAAAACATGAAGAGCGAAAGGTGAATTGAAACTTAATAAGGTATTAATCTATCTCAATCGTAATGTAAGACACCACTAAAAAAAAAGGGTCATCACAAACACAACGAGCCATAACAGTTATTACAATTATTCACAACAATAATTATCTAAGAATAGCATCAATATCTAAAATAGTTGACCATGCAGATTAATGTTGACAATTATTCACAACAATTATTTTAGTTATATTCACGGTATTAGAAGAAAGAAAATGAGGCGGGAAAAGTTGGGGAAAATGAGAAGAGAAAGAGGAAGAGATACCCTTTGGTGAGGGAGAAGTAGTAATTTGGTGAGAAATGAATAAAATTTTATTAGTTGGGCTCAATGTGAGTATATTTCAAGATAACATTTTAGAAAATGAAATATATCGTTACAGTCCTCATCAAACATAGGTTTTAACATGCGGTTTATTTTCTTTTGTTCTAATAGTTTCATGCTCTAATTTAAACGTCAAAACCCTATTTTGATCTCTAATGTTTACCCTAATTTCCGTTTTGGTCCTTCATGCTTTTTGTTCCATTTCGGTCTTTAATGTTTTCTAGAAGTTTCATAATTAGTCCATAACTATTGAATATGGTCATATCGCTCTTATTTTAAACTTGAATGCGATGAAATCAGAGTTATAGGTTAAATTTGATGAGCTTTTTTATTTGCCTAATTAGAGTCATCAACAAACAAAGTTAAATTGAGCATGATGATAATTAGACTCGAAATTAGGTTGCTTGTTTCATGAATTTAGTCATATTTATTTTGTTTCAAGTTTGAATGAAACGAAATCATAGCTATAAGTTACACTGGACGAGTTCTTCCTTTGTCTAGTTGGGACCGTTACGTTGGCAAATAAAACCAAATAGTACTCTAAAAGTTAATATTGATGTTTTAAATAAACTCACTTTTGGAGTATTATTTTGACTTCTTTGTCAATAGCCCCAACTGGATAGAGAAATAACGTCAAGAGTAATTTGTAACTTCAATTTCATTCTATTCGAACTTAAAACAAGAAATATATGATCAAATTTATGAAATAAACATCTCATTTTCAGACCCAGTTTCATGCTAATTTGACCTGTTGATTTTATACCCAATTTGACCCCAACTTTAACATGCAAATCTGCTATTGATTAATTATCACATTATAATTTATTTAATTAATTTTTGTGGTTAAATTTATTTTTAGTTTAATTTTTTTACATAACTATTTACAAAAAAAAGATAAGAAAATATGAATCCAAAGAATCAAAGTGGTTCATGAAATTGATATACATGTACAGTCAATGACTCGTTACAAATTCCGGAAAAAAAAATCAAGAAATTGATAAAGTTGGTTCCAAATTACAAAAGGAAATTACTGATTTTTTTGTAATTTGGAACCAACTTTATCAATTTCTTGATTTTCACCAAAAGGAAATTATTAGAGATTATTAATTACATGAGACATGCAACTAGACATATATGTATAGGACAAAAGTTAAATAAAGTTTTTTTATATTTTTATTTTAAAGTTAAATATTTAACCTATGGCAGAAA
>QANZ01044246.1:80598-95364 GCA_003254925.1 Chamaecrista fasciculata
CCACGTCATAAAATAGCGACACATCAGCATTTCCTCATTGTACTTATAGGTCCCTGACCCATTTTTATTCCATTATTCTCAATTCCCCCTCTTTTTCATCATTTTCATTCATTTTAGTCCCAAATCCTCAAAATAAAATTATAAAGTGTCCCAAAACTTTTCCAAACATTCTAATTTAGTCCTTAAAAATATTTAAAACCCTAAACTCTAAAACCCCAAACCCTAAAACCCCAAAATCTAAAACTTCAAACCCTAAACTCTAAAAAAAAGTTTGAGTTGAACAATTAGGCCCTTGACCCATCTTTATTTATATTATTCTCAATTCCCCCTCTTTTTTCTCATCTTCATTCATTTTAGTCCCAAATTTTCAAAATAAAATTGTAAAGTGTCCCAAAACTCTTCCAAACATTTCAATTTAGTCCTTAAAAAATATTAAAACCCTAAACCTTAAACTCTAAACTCTAAAACTTTTTTTAATCTTCATCTTCATTCAATTTAGTCCTTTAAAATATTAAAAACAATAAACCCTAAAACTCTAAACTCCTAAATCCTAAACCCTAAAAAAAATTACACCTCACCAGAAATTTAAAAAAAAAATTACACATCCTTACACATCATTATAATTTTTCTCTACTCCTGAACCTTCATCCAAAAATTAAAATTAAATCTTACAAATTCTGAAAATAAAAATGCAAGCCCTGTTCATCATCTTCATCTTCATCCTAACCTCATTCACAAATTTCCCAAATTCCAAATCCTAACCCCATTCACAGACTGAATCAAAAATCAATAACACCATCGAAGAATCAGGGATGCTATTCGCCTATTATGATTTGGTATAATACGCATTGAACGGCGCACGCACTCGGATTGAAATCAATAATCTAAAACCTCGATCCAGATCGAAATCAATCCTCCTCATTCAATTCATCAGTCATCACATTCATTCTGCTTCCTTCAATTCTTCTGATTATTCCATTGCTTATGTCCAGGAACCCACTTAGGACACTTAGGACTAAAATAGCTACACACAACCCTCGAATCCAAAAGTTCCACCACCGGCTTAAACTTAACACACCTCGGAGTCTTATACTGATTAATCGAAGCCCCCAAACTAATCGCATAATCCATAACCTTATCGAACGTCCCCTGTTCAACAATCTTAATTTCCAACGGTCCGATCGATTTGTCGGACACGCGTCCTTATCGGTAAACGCTGTTGAGAGATTCCTCGACGGTGAGACAGCAATCCTCGTACACCGACGGCGGAATCGGCGTGGAGCCGTTGAGACTGAGTTCCCAGTAGAGAACGTAGTGGCCGGGAACTGATGACGTGTCGGCGTAGCTGGTGTAGTCGGAGACGGCGGCGTCGAAGGGTACGAGGTGTGTCACGGCGTTNTTAATTAAATGACATCTTAATATCTTATCTTTTGTTTAATATACATATATATTAAACATATATATAAAACACATGAGGAATATAGATAAATAAAAATAGATATATAATATTAAAATTAAATAATTTGAGAATATTAATTAAGATATCAAAAATTGGTCTTGATTATGGATCCTATAATAAGAGAAAATTTTTGAGTTGACTGCGATATTTGCTATCATCCCAACAAAAACATTGAAAGACAACAACCCAATTCAACATTGGACATCATAATAAGTAAAATTAGTAAAAAAAATCCCATTAAAAATAAATTATTGAGGATGCAACCACATAGCAAAAATATACTGGTTACCTTATACAATAAAATTTGTTTTTCTCCTTCATTATTATATAAAGGCTAAAGTGTAAATTTGGTTCTATATCTTTTGCTCAGTTTCTAATTTGGTCTCATCTTTTTTTGTTGCACTTTTGCTCTCATATCTTTGAGTCAGGTCCCAATTTCGTCTCATATCTTTCTTTGTTGCAAATTTAGTCTAATATTTTTGGGTTAATTGCAGAATTGATCATATATCTTTAGATAAGGTTTAGAAGTGTTCTCATATATTTACAAAAGGATCAAATTTAATATTGTTTTTTTTAAAAAATTAAGATAATCTTCATTTTACATTATTCGCATAGTTAAGTAACTAAATAAAAAATATTAAAAAACAACACTTATACAAAAACTCTACTCTAATTTTTTTTTAAAAAAACATTCTTGTTATCTAAAACACTCTTATAAAATTAGTTTTTCTAATTAGGGATGTACAAAAAAAAAATTGTTGTTCATACTTTCAACTTGCTGGTGTTTTCAAATGCAATTACAATTGTTACTCACAGCCCATATGAGATCGTCGTTGCTTCTGCAATCTTTACAAATTACTTTGGATCAAATCTTACTTTAGGAGGTTCCTAGAATTTAGTTAGGTGTTTGATAGAAACTCAATGGATTGGCCCAGTTTAATTTTATGTTTCCCAATTCATCATCTTATTTTATTATTAATTTGTTTCCACACCTTTTCTTCTATATTTGTTCCGAACGAGAGTTTTGGCTCCTATTTTATGAAATTGAGAATTTGAGAAGCTAGCGGTGGGAAGAGACGAACGAAGTCAGACAGAAAAATGGGGTTTGATTATCAGCATCGCCATCAAGTAACCGATGGACTTGTCAACTTATTCACAAAGGCGAATCACGATCTTTCTTTATTTCACCATAGGCTCGATAAGGAGTTTCAAGATTCTGCACTTTTTCCCATCAACTTTACCTCAATCTATATCTCTCTTATTTTGATATGAGCGACATGATGAAATAGAGTGAAAAAGAGAGTGTACAGTTCATCACACGATCAAAGTGAATCAAATTACAAAGGGAAATGTTAAACTTCAAAATTAAGAAATTAAGAAACGATCGAGGAGTAGAATTAATCATATGCATTGGAAGAACAAAGAAATGACCCATGAATTATATTTTGAATGAAGGGAAATGATAGGATTGTTCAAACAAAAGAAGTTATTATTTGAAGGGATATAATTAATTGTGTAGAGAGAAAAGACATCACTATTGAAATATTAAAGAGATACAATTAATCATGTATGATTATTTTATGGACGGAAAAAACACGACTATTCAAACAATTGAAATTACCGTTTAAAGGAATGCAATACCTAGATATGAAAGTTAGAAATGAGAGTATTTTTGAAAAGCAAAGTTGTAACCAACCTATACTTTTAAGTAGTAAAGATTAGGTAGGGTATTAGAAATTATAAGATGTACAAAAAATTGTTTCTTATCTTAAGAATTATAAGATGTAAATGTCTGTCTGATATCTTAAGATTTACATCCGGATTATTATTTTTTAAAAAGCTAAATGATGCAATATTTTTTATCACATTTTATAGGACTGAAATAGCTAATAAAAATGCAATCACTTCAGTTCTACCCTACAGCCTTCCTAGGCCAACCGGCGACCACGCTTGTTAGGCCGTTCAATCTCTTTCTGAGCATTGTTTGCTTCAGCAAATAAGATGAATCAAAAAAACAATACTCAGAAACCGATTGAACAGCCTAAGAACCGGGTTCACAGATTGGAAAACAATACTCCCATTTCATGCAATAATAATATACAAGACTCACATTTTCTCTTTCTTTCTCTTATTTTTTCTTCATTTCTCTCTTATACTCTATAAGAAATTTTGAGAAAGGAGATGATCTATTCCTAAGAGATGGGGCGTTTGATATCTCCATTTATTTTTCACTATTTTCCCCAACAAGTGTGCTCGGGAATTGAATTGGTGCATTGGTCATTGTTGGGTCTTGTGTATGTTTAAGAAGTTGAAATGACGGCATTATGAGCACTAATTGCTCCATATTGAAAAGATATTTGACACACTGATAATTTTAAGATATTAGGAAGGGTATTAGAAATTACAAGATGTACAAAAAATTGTTTCTTATCTTAAGAATTATAAGATGTAAACGTCTGTAGAATATTTTTAGATTTACATCCGAATTATTTTTATTTAAAATAAATGATGGAATATTTTTTATCACTTAAACAAAACATTGATAGGTATTTTATCTTCCTAGGAGTGATATTTTATTCTTTATTTAGTCCTTTACTCTGGAAACTCTAGTTGAGCAATTTTTTTTCGTTAATAATTGAACAATTTTTAACCGTAGTTTGCAAAATTGTTGTAATGTCTTTAGCAGTGGTTTAGCGAATTGCTTTTGTAGCAATTTGTGAAATTACTGTTATTTTCTTCAGCAGTAGTTTCATAGAATCGTTAGTTTCTAACGACGAATTTGCAAATTGTTAAAATTATCTTTAGTAGCGTTTTGTAAAACTTCTACTATATGCTTTAGCAACGGTTTGAAAATCACCACTCTTGTTTATAGTAGCGATTTTACAAATTATCTTTAGTGACGATTTCATAAACTATCACTATTCTCAATATGTTTTTGCTAAAAGTTTAATGATTAATATATTTATTAAGTTAGAAGTTTGTAATAGTTTAAAACTTTAATATTTTTTATTTTCTTTTCTAACCTAATGATTTACCATTATTATTTTTTAATTAAACTCCCAATCAATGGGCAAGTAATTTATCTAACTCACCTCACCCCTCCTCATCTCTCCTAAGAACTCCTAATCATGTTCAAGTTTTTTTTTTTTCGTAGAAATTAACTGATGTTCACACTGCATATTAAATTGATTGCCAATGATTTCCAGATTTTCCCTTTAATAATCTTACACTCACTTGCTATTGTTACTCGACAAATCTATATTTAATTCAACTTTCAGATTCATGTTGATGGAGAATGTCAAACTTTCATTGAAATATATCATTCAAGATACAGACTACCAGTCTTAAAAGTCTTTTTAATTAGTACAAATATTCACTTCCTATTCTCCATAGCTAGAAATTCTGTCCATTATGTTCCCTACCACATCCTTGCTTTCTCTCAGCACCTTTATACTCTTGTTCAGTTTCACACGCTTCCTAGAAATCGAAGGAGATTCCTCCAACAACCTTTCAATTCCACCTCGATTTGAAGACACAATTTCATTTATGATCTCCTCCTCCAACTTCTCATTCACAAGGCTGTTGATACTTAACTGCATATGCAAAGCAATACTGTCAATTAGCCTACTTAGCACAATCTTCCAATAAGCTATCATCCTCATTTTCAGATCAAAAGCTTGATTGATTATATTCTTTGGGTATTGCCTCAGGTGGTCAACTTCAATCTGCCCAACACCATCCAGGTTTAGCTTGGAAGGCTTGATCTTATCATCCCAAAGATTTTTCATGAAGGCATCCTGCTGAGCCATCAGTCTAGTGTATTCAGCCAAGTATAATCTGTGAGCTTCTCCATTTTTATAGCCTCCTTCACATGATTCTTTGAATTATCCCTCATTCTAGCAATTAGATTTTCTCCTGCCCGATGTGCCGACTTCTGAAGCTGATAATAATTTTTTGAATGATGATTTAGGATCTCAAACAACACTCCTTCCAGATTCACTGAAGTGTGTCTGCAGTGTGCGATCTCAGGCGTCCATTTCATCTCAACGCTGCGTTTCACTTTCTAACATTTTGCCTCTCACTTGCTGAAAACGCAGAGTCGTTTGGGGATTAAAATGGACCTAGCTTCTCAAACGTCTTCTCAATCGCTATTGTCGGATCACATTGCATCTCTGCTATCGTTCATGGACCGTCGTTCATCGATCGTCATCGGTGTGCTCAAGATTTCATAAACGTCGGGATGGACCATGGATGAACGACGATTCAGCGCCACCGGGTCAGTCGATTTTGGTAAAACAATAATGAATCCCATCTGAAAGCTGCGTTTTCCTTTATCCCACATTTTTTAACTTGTGAAATACTGAGAGTCATCATTAGGAGTCCCTTTTTCTTGCACTTTGAATTCAGAATTCTGAAATTCCGCTGCTTCTCTCGTTTTGATTTGTGATGGATGGATGCGTTTGTTTTTTGGAGCTGTGTGTCCAGTAGTAACTAATAATAAGTATACAGCAGTTGATATTGTTCTAATTGGTGTCAAAATAAGTGAGAACAGTTGTTATAAGTTAGAAATTTTGATACAGCATCTGATATCCTTAAGTGTTTGAAATATATACAACTGATAACTCAATCCTAAATGTGTTGTTTACACATTTTAGTCCTTAAATCAATATATTATAGTCATTTTGTCCTTGAAAATTGTGTTAGGAATTGTGCCCTAGGGCCAATCCTCTTTTATATATGTTATGAACATATGGATCAATTTATAGAGATAAATTAATGGTTTTCACATTATTAGCATGTTTACTGTGATTACATCCGTGATTAATTATACGATAATTAATCTAAATCTGTCCCTGATCAATTGTTTTCGTGGGAGCGAAAATGAACTAAGATCAGCATGACCTCAGTGCATAGGGATGCACGCACTAGATGCTGGAATGAGAGTCATGGTGCAATTACGTAAAGGGTTACGAGTTGCTGGACTGACCCGGAGAGTCCTNATATTTCATAATAAAACAAACCCAAGAAAGAAATTTTTCTTTTTTAAATATTTCATTTTTTATTTATTTATGTCTATATTAGTGTTTTTTTTTTTGAACAGAAGTCTATATTAGTGTTTACCTATGTATTGTAATTGTTATCGCATTTTAGAGTTTTCATTTATTTTCGGGTTTAAAGAAGGCTATCTGCACTACGTACGAAGAAAACAAGGGAATTCATGATAACAGAAGATCAAAGGGAAGACGAAGGGCTCGCATTCAGAATTCTGAAGGTCACATGTTAGTTATTTCGTAAATTTCCTATCATATGAATTCGTATTGTTCATAGATTGTTATCGAATGATTATCAATTGGTAAAAGGTTCTTGAAGAGCAAATCTGGAAACCGAAAATTATGAATTTCAGACTTATTACAATATTTCCAAGTGTAGGTGTTCAAGACATAAAAGACGGTAGTTAAACTTGAAACATATCATTGGTCAATATAGAGAATGGAAATATACCAGCGAATTACAAAAAGCACAAGAAATCAAAACACCCAATAGCTAGAAATTCAAATAATCAAAACACCCAATAGCTAGAAATCCATAGATTGCTTGTTATTACTTAATTCTTATGGTCTCCTAAACTCCATAGCTAGAAATACGGTCCATTATGTTAGCAACCACATCCTTGCTTTCTTTGAGCACCTTCACACTCCTGTTTAATTTGACACGCTTCCCAGCAATTGAAGGAGATTCCTCCAACAACTTCTCAATTCCACCTCGATTTGGAGACATCATCTCATTTATAATCTCTTTCACCACCTCCTTGTTAACTAAACCATTGATACTTAGCTGCAAATGTAAAGCAATAGTGTCAATCAGCCTCCTCAGCACAATTTTCCAATATGCAATCATTCTCATTTTCAAATCAAATGCTTGATTGATTATATGTGGGTACTGCCTCAGGTGGTAAACCTCAACCTGACCAAGACCATCAATGTTTATAGTTGATGGCTTTATTTGATCATCCCAAAGTTCTTTCATGAAGGCATCCTGCTGAGCCATAAGCCTGGTGTATTCGGACATGTATTCAGGATTACAAGTGTAATCTGTTAGCTTTTCCATTTCAATAGCCTCCTTGACATTATTCTTCGAATTCTCCCTCATCCTAGCAATTAGATTTTCTCCTGCTCGAAGTGCAGCCTTCTGGAGCTGACAATAATTTTCAGAATGACGACTAGGGACCACAAACAAGACTTGTTCCAGATAGTCCCACACTTGATCAACAAAATCAAGTGGCAAATGTGCAATCCCCTTCACTTTTTCCTGCAAGACAGTCAGAAATGCAATACGAGGCAAAAAGTTTGGGAGGCCAATCCTTTTAGCTTCCTCCAGTACTTTTATTTCATCCATTAGGAAATTTACTGTATGGTTACTTTGAGGACATTCATGAAGTTGCTTTGAGAAGTCATTCAGCTTCTCCACCAATCTTGCAGTACAATGCATGTTCTTCTCATCTGGGTACTCTTCAAATTCTCCTCTCAGAAGAATTTTCTTCAGTGAGTCTTTCACTTGACTTATGGTATGCATGAGTGCAGCCATTGCATCAGAAACAGAAGTCAGGTTCTTGGGCATGTTATCTAACTCAGATAAATGACCATGGAGCTTTTCATTAATTTTCTTCAGAACCTCTGGCAATGTTTTAGAAATGATTGAAGCTTGATGTTGAACTAGCTTCTGAGCCAGGACAGGCACACCCACTATGGATTTGTCTATTTTGGACAGTAGAGGATGGCTCTCAAAAAGCCTAGCCTCCTCCTTTCGAGCATCTTCATAGGACTCATCCCCTATACGATTTCTCACACAGACATATCCAAGTCCTATATTAACATCATCAGCAGTAACCTTCTCTAGAAGACCTTCTGGAGCCTTATCAGATTTTGTAACAACACCCAGAGTTCTCATCCCTGTTCTGTCAACACTTTGGGACATTCTAATTGATTCACATGTAGGAAAATCAACAGTTGCCGATAGAACATTCAATATAATACTCTCCTCTGGACTGATATACTCCATAATTATATCTTTAATCTGGTCATATATATTCTCAGGTTGTCCATGAACAGGAACCCTGGTTATACCTGGGAGATCCACCATTGTAAGATCAGGAACACCATCCTTCTTCACCACCAACGTTAATGGGTTGTTGGAAATTCCTTTTCCGCTGCCAGCAAGCTCTTCAGTTGCGGTATTTATTGCATCAGAGACACGTGCTTCATCTGTAGAAACAACTTTACTATTGTATTCCAAAACAAGCTCTGGCTTTGGGAGGGAATGGTTTTGGAGCCTCATAATTAAGGGTACCCTTGTGCAAATACCCTGCCCACGTGGCAAGCTGATTCCTGCCAGAGATTCAAGAACACTAGATTTTCCAGAAGACTGATCGCCAACAACAACAATTGTTGGAAGCTGTATTCCTTCTTTTGTAATGTTAAGGCGCCTCAGGTTTTCAACAGCATCAAGAACAGGACGAATCTTCTCATTGTAAGAAGACACAATAGGTGGTTCTACTTCAACTCTATTTGGGGGCTCTGTTTCTAAGGAAAGAGAGTCCATTCTTGCAATAAGAGGACTTTTGCTGTGGGAATCAGACTTTTCTCTTATCATTTTTGGATTCTTTTTTCCCAGTTTGGAAAAGTGAGATGACAGGGTAAAAGATGGTATTGTGATTCGAGTAATGAATCAGAAAGTTTGAGTTCATATATTTATAACCATAATAAGGGTTTGTGAATGAATGAAGAGGCTCTGGGGGGTTTGATATCTCCATAATTTATAAGGGAGTGTTAAGGAATGGGGAGGCTAGAGGGTGTTTGATATCTCAATTGAATTGGTGCATTGGATGATTGTTGGTGTCTTCTGTGCGTTTAGAAGTTGAAGTGATCCTCTTTGAAGGCATTATGAGCATTGAGTGCTCCAAATTGAAATGTGGAAGACATATAGAAGATTTCAAGACTGTTTTTACTCTGCTTAATTTCCATATTCCAATTCAGTAGCTGAAACGAGTGAATTAATGTTGCTGTTTATGTTTTCTTATCCAGAAACTTAGTAACCGCACGAAGCACTGATAGTTTATATTATTGTTTAGTATTTATAAATTCTCGGATATATGATTTTAGGTAGGATATTAGAAATTATTGGATGTTAAACTTTGATATCTGAAATTTTCACCCACTTTTCTAAATGAAATAATTGACGGGACATTTTTCTCATTCAAACAAATCAATGAATCACCGATAATGATAGATATTTTTTCTTGTTTGAATGATAAAGTATTATTTCTTTATCTCTCTATTCTGGGACATCTAGTGTATAACTTTATGCTTACTAAATTGCCTTGTTGCAGAAAATAATGTGTAAGAGTTGATCTTGAATTTTGGAAATTTTGAGAATTCAAGGTCTGCGTTGTTTTTCATCATGTCCATAATCAAGTTTGTGATGATCCTAAGGAAGAAGCACATATGTAGTCCCACCATATTTTGTGATAGGTCATGTTAAAAATCTCCTTTGGATTGTAACTTTGTTCAGAGTTAAAATGATGCCCATTAAGGTATTTCGCTAGAGCCCTTGTACTTTTAAAATTGTCCTCATTCACTCTATTTCTCTATATTTAATATGTGACAAAAAGGATGCAATGTGAGATATGTGTGATTAGCATAACACCGTTATTTGACTTATTTCCACAAATAGCTAGAGCCTAGAGTTTTTGCACTAGACAACTAAAGTGAGTGATTTTTTTGTCCTAAATGTATCTCCTAATATTTATTTTGGTTCATTATATTTTAAAATGTTCAAATTGGTCCTAAATGTTGGCAAAATGTTTCATTTTGGTCCTAGAGATTGATAAAATGTTTCATTTTGGTTCCAAACTATTGAATTTGGTCATATTTCTCTGTCTCTCATTTCAAGTTTAAAGAGCTTATTAAGAGGAACTCGTAATATGTAGCTCTAAACTCACCCTGTTTGAACTTGAAACAAACTATATTCAATAGTTTGGGACTAAAATAAAATATTTTGCAGACATTTAGGATCAATTTGAACATTTTGAAACATAATGGACCAAAATGAACATTAGGGTATACATTTAGGACCAAAATGATCCTTTAACCTATATATATATATATAATTTTTTTCATAGTGCAAAAAACCGGACCGGCCATTGACCCGGCGAAGGGCTCGGGTCACTGGTTCAATGGTTCAACCGCTGGGTCACTGGTTCAACCGGTTGAGCCGGTTTACTTAAAAAATACATTTTCAAATATACATATTCATTAAATACACATTAATATCTTACAATAATTTAAATTTAAATATAAGTAAAAATTAAACATAAGCATAAGTCTATCATATATAATAAGTGTCAAATATTTAAGTTATACTATATAAAATTTAAACACTAAACAAGCTAATTACCTATTCTTTTGTTTATTTAATAATGAATAATAATGAATAATAATGAATATCATGGCTAAACAGCCGTTATCGCCAGTGGCTACAATTTCAAATATCAAAAGTTAAACATTAAACAAGCTAATTACCTATTCTTTTATTTGTTTGGCCTTTGGGCTTTTTGTGGGCCAAATAAAAAAAACCCTAAACCTAATTTGTTTCTTCCTCTAGCCTCCGCCTCCCACCTTTCTCATTCATATTTCTCCTAAAAGTTAAATCTCACTCCCTTCTCTATCTCCTCTTAATCTCACTCTCTTCTCTGTCTCCTCTCACCTTTCTCATCGTCTCACCAATGTCGAAGAACCACGAAGCAGCAAGGAAGAGATGAAGATGAAGCCGCAAGGAAGATATGAAGACGACGAACGGAGCGAACTGCCGAAGACGAAGAACGACGAAGCCACGAACCCACGGAGGAGCAGCCACAGACGAAGACAACGGCGAAGGATGAAGGAAGAGAACGACGAGAACAACGAAGGTTGAAGGAACAGAACGTCGAGGTCGAAAATGGAGATGAGAGCGGCGTTTTGTGTGAACCGGCGAAGGGCATCAGAAATTTTGGGTTTTTTTTTCTTTAAGTGTGAACCGGTTGAAACCGGTTCACGGTTCACCGGTATGCAATCGAACCGGCGAGTTGAACCGGTGACTCGCCGGTTCGATTGCATTCCGGTATTTTACATTCTCCGGACCGGCCTGGGGTCCGGTTTGCCGGTTCGCCGGTCGGACCGCCCGGTCCGGTCCGGTTTTTTCCACTCTGATTTTTTTTCCAGATCTTCCCTTTATTATTTATTTATTATTTTGTGTAGTTTAATTTGTTGTATAAAAAAGAATAAATGGGAAACGCCAATGAAAAATCATTACCTTGTTTATAATCGAGAAGTTATTTTACCATTGTGGATTGATGTATGTCATCAATGGCAATTGCCAATGACAAGATATTCGTTGAGTATTTTGTCATTAACCATTCTTTTTGCTTTTATCCATGCTTATGGTAGAGGACGAAGGGTTCTTGTTGCAGCTAGGGTTTGTGGTTCTGCTGTTTAGATGTCAAGTTGTCCAGAAATCTACACGAAGCATCTGTATGTTCTTTTGTAAATTCCCTATAAAATCAATCATTTTCGTTCCTACAGAAAATAACCATTGTTTGCAGTTGTTATTGTTAAACTTCAAAAACATAATTTTTCTGGCAAATTACTAATATCGATTTTTACTTCTAAGACTGAAATTCATGAGACACCTGATTTCCATAGCTAGAGACTTGGTCCATTATGTTAGCTACAATATCCTTGCTTTCTTTGAGAATCTTTACACTCCTGTTCAGTTTCATGCGCTTCGCAGCAATTGAAGGAGACTCCTCAAACAAGCTTTCAATTCCACCTTGATTTGAAGACATCATTTCATGAATGATAGCCTTCTCCACCTCCTTGTTTACGAGGTTGTTGATACTTAGCTGCATATGCAAAGCAATAGTGTCAATTAGCCTTCTCAGCACAATCTTCCAATATGCTATCATCCTCATTTTCAGGTCAAATGCTTGATTAATTATATGTGGGTACTGCCTCAGGTGGTAAACCTCAATCTGACCAAGACCATCAATGTTTATCGTTGATGGCTTTTTCTCATCATCCCAAAGCTCTTTCATGAAGGCATCCTGCAGAGCCATAAGCCTTGTGTATTCAGCCATGTAGTCAGGATTACAAGTGTAATCTGTTAGCTTCTCCATTTCGATAGCCTCCTTGACGTGATTCTTGGAATTCTCCCTCATACTAGCAATTAGATTTTCTCCTGCCTGATGTGCAGACTTCTGAAGCTGATAATAATTTTCTGAATGACGATTTAGGACATCAAACAACACTCCTTCCAGATAGTTCCACACCTGATCAACAAAATCAGTTGGCAAATCTGCAACCCCCTTTACTTTTTCCTGCAAGACAGTAAGAAAAGCAGTATGAGGTGTAAAGTTTGGGAGGCCGATCCATTTGGCTTCCTCTAGCACTTTCATTTCATCCACTAGAAAATTATCTGTGTGATTACTCTGAGGACATTCATGAAGTTGCTTCGAGTAATCATTCAGCTTTTCTACCAAGCGAGCTGTACAATGCATGCCCTTCTGATCTGGGTACTCATCAAATTCCCCTCTGAGGAGTATTTTCTTTAGTGACTCTTTCACTGAACTGACAAATTGCATGAAAGCTGCCATTGCATCAGCACTAGAATTCAGGTTCCTGGGCATGTTCTCTAACTCAGATAAATGACTATTGAGCTTCTCATTAATCTTTTTTACAATCTTAGGCAATGTTTTTGAAATAATTGAAGCTTGATGCTCAACCAGCTTCTGAGCCAGGATAGGCACACCCACTATAGATTTGTCTATTTTGGACAAGAGAGGATGGTTCTCAAACAGCTTTGCTTCCTCTTTTCGAGCTTCTTCATAGGATTCGTCCCCAATCTGATTTCTCACGCAGACATATCCAAGTCCTATATTGACATCATCCGCAGTAACCTTCTCTAGAAGACCTTCTGGAGCCTTGTCTGATTTTGTAACAACACCAAGAGTTCTCATCCCATTTCTGTCAACACTCTGTGACATTCTAATGGATTCACAGGTAGGAAAATCAACAGTGGCTGAGAGAACATTCAATATGATACTCTCATCTGGACTGATATACTCCATAATTATATCTTTAATCTGGTCATAGATGTTCTCAGGTTGTCCATGAACAGGAACCCTGGTTATACCTGGGAGATCCACCATAGTAAGATCAGGTACACCATACTTCTTCACCACCAACGTTAACGGGTTGTTGGATATTCCTTTTCCTTCGCCTGCAAGCTCTTTGGTGGCCAACTTTATTGCATCAGAGACATGTGCTTCATCTGTAGAAACAACTTTCCCATTATACTCTAACAAAAGCTCTGGCTTTGGAATAGGGTGGTTCTGGAGTCTCATCACTAAGGGTACTCTTGTGCAAATACCGTCCCCACGTGGCAAGCTAATTCCAGCCAGTGATTCAAGTACACTAGATTTACCAGAAGATTGATCACCAACAACAACAATGGTTGGAAGCTGTATTCCTTCTTTTGTGATGTTAAGGCGCCTGAGGTTATCAACAGCATCAAGAATTGGGCGAATCTTCACGTTGTATGAGGACACAATAGGTGGATCAACTCTCTTGGGAGACTCAGTTTGGAAGGACAGCAAGTCCTGTATTGTATGAAGAGGAGTTTTCATTTCTGAAATTTGAATAAACAGATTGAAGAACAGAAACAAAAATAGGGTTGAAGAGGCCATTGAGAATTGGTGAATGATCCAGAAATTTTGAGTTCATACGCCTATAAGAGTGTGTTTAGAAATGAAGAGGCTTTGGGACGTTTGGTCATCATTTTCTCACTGTTTTCCACAAAAAAGTTGTGCTGAGTAATTGATCTCGTAATGTGAACTGAATTGATCAATTTTGTGATTGTTGGGGTTCTTCTGTATGTTTAGCCAGTTGAGGAAGTTGAAGAGTTCCTCTTTGAAGGCATTATGAGCACTAAGTGCTCCAACTTGAAATGTGGAAAAGACATTTTGAAGATTTCAAGACACTTTTTACTGTGCTCTTTATCTTATCAGTTTCCAAGTCAGTAACCTCTCAGTCCCAGCCCTTTTCGATAATGTAGTTTCTAATAAGCTGGTCAGTTCTTACTGTTGCTGTTTTTGCTTTCTTTTTCAAAAACTTGGTAACTAATTGGCACCCTAATAGTTTATTTTTATTTTGTAAGACATCCTAATATAATCTTTAATATTTCCAATTCTTGGATACAAGATATTAAGGCAGGAT
>QANZ01044257.1:4506-26310 GCA_003254925.1 Chamaecrista fasciculata
TATTATAAAAAGAAAAGGACCTTAATATAAGAAAATAAAACTTTTGGGGATGAAAGTTTATTTTTCCTCTTTTTTTAACAGAAAAATGGATGGAAAACGTTAGAGGGACCAACTTTTTCAAGTTTTGCATAACTGGGGGACTAATATGGAACAAAAAAAAACTGGGGGACCTATTTGAAACAAGGAGCATAACTGGGGGACCAAAATAGGACTTTGGCCTATTATAAATATAAATGTACTTCAACTTATCGAGTTGAGTAATAATAATGAAAAGAGGTGCAATCCTTTTCAAAGTTTTCTGGGCTTTTTATATATATGTAATCAGGTTAGGGAAGTCACACAGTAGCAAGAAAAACGTATATATTAATTAGCTGCACATCTTTACAGTATTGTACATGTTGCTTCTTTTTTTTTTTTTTGATACACTATTGTACATGTTGCTAAATATTTATGGAAGCTAATAAATACATTGTACCTCAAGGCAAGCCAAACTCAACTTGGTGGATGAGACGAGAAGATCTAGTAATGAGATGAGAGGAAAATAATGGATCGGTGTTTAGATGATTTGAGAGAAAATGATGTTAAATACAATGTGAAATTATATAAAATGTTATGTAATGATTGTGGTTGGTTGAAATAGGTTTATGAATTTTTCTTAATTTATATAAGGGAAGAAATGGTAAGACATATTAAGATGAGATGGAGATAATGAAATGAGATTATATTTATATAGAGATAATGAGATGAGATACCTCCCCCGCCCCCATCCTGTGCGGGTGTCATCCCTAGCCCAGAACTACACTATATATTATCATATATATTATACATGTATTAATAATTTAATATATATATATTAATATAATTAACATATATTAAAATATATTAAAATTTTTTATTTTTAATTTTTAATTAACATATATTAAAATATATTGATATTGGGTATTGGGTGTCGTATATTATACGGATATAAGCATCAAATATTCAATATCTATTTGTTTTTAGATATTTCGAATGTTTTAGATCCTAAGAAGCATGGACACTTCATTTTGAGGGCGTGTCGCCGTGTCGGACACGTGTCAGTGTCCGACACCCATACGACACTGACACGACACATATTCATAAATTTTAAAATATAAATCAATTTTTTGTGACTTTAACATGACATATAAGAAAAAATAATAATACATATGACATATATTATGAATAAAACTTGTAATTTTTAAATTTTTCATTAAAAATTATGAATATTTAATTAATTATATATATAAATATATGGCGTGTCGTGTCGCGTAATTTTGAGAGTTTAGCGTGTCGCTGTGTCCGTGTCCGTGTCGTGTCTCGTGTCCGTGTCAGTGTCCATGCTTCCTAGTTTAGATCTTTTGAGTATTGAGCAGATTAGGATACAGATACTATAAATTATGTATTTTTTTTAGACTCAAATAGGGTATGGTTAGTGTAGTCAGATGGATTTAGATCTCGATAGTGCAAAGTTTAGCGGGTATCTACCTATTGGCATTCCTAATCCCTCGTATGTCAAGTAAGTCATTCATAAATTCTCACTCACAAACTCTCATTTCTCTTCATGTACCGACTTGATCGTTGGAGGAGTATCTCATAGCCTCCTTCCTATCTTACTTTCTTGCAAAATTTTCTTGGAATCTCTTGAAGATTGAAAGATGATGTCCACTTGGCTTCATCAAGTTCCTTGTCCTTAAATTATGAAAAATAGATACATTAAGAATAATATAACAACGATCATAATATAATGCATGAAGACAGATTCTAATCTGTCCAAAACAAGTATTAATTAACTAAACATAGTATTCATCCCTATATGCATAAACTACTTATATACTTTAAGGGTGCGTTTGGTTTCCCCTTTATCTTCATTTATCTCTCATTTATCTCCCAATACTTCTTTAATACCAGAACTACAGTAAAAAATCTTGTTTGTTTCACAGTTATCTTCCCCTCCTTTATTTTTCTCCTTTATCTCTTCTTTAACTTCTCAAATTACTAACATATCCCTACTCAACTACCTATAATTATCTACTTTTTACTATAAAATAATAAAATGCTCAAAGGGTATATTTGTAAATTGCATATTAAAATATTTTTATTTATTACCCTTACAACTTTCTCTCTCCATTCATCTTTTCTTACTATTTTCTTTTTTTTTTTTACTCACACCTCTCTCTCTTATATTATATTATATTATATTATATTATATTATATATATAATTTATATTAATTTACTTAAAAAATAATTTTAGTCTTTGAAATTATACCAACTCAATAAGTCAATACTTGAGTCATCAAAATATATAATTTTTGATATGTTGGTATCCCTTCCTCTATTTTTTCAATTATTTTAATAATATTTTTTAGAGTCAAAATTTAAAATAAAATAATTAAGTCCATGTTATTTACATTTTAATTCATGAAATAAAATATATAATCAAGACCCAAAAAATTTAAATTTTGGTCCCTCTTGCAGTATATATATGAATAATATTTTTTGTGATGTAAAAATTTCTGAACATATTTAAAAAACAGTAATGGGAAAAAATATATGATTCATTCCCCAAAACTTTACAATTTGGTTCTTCTTCTAGTATATATATAAGTAATATTTTTTGTAGTGTAAAAATATAAAAACAAAATTCAAACCACAGGGTCCTATTTGTATATGTATCCAAAACTTTAAAGTTCTCATTTTAGTCCCTAAATAATATGTATCCAGGGACCTATTTGTACTTTTTTGAAAAAAATTTGGGTCAATTGGTAATTTTTGTAAATTTGTTATGGTTAAAATTACAAAATAGCTTTAAAGGGTACCAAAGTGTCAGGTTTCAAACCACATGGTACCACCGTGTAATTTACCCAAAAAAGATACATATTGGTCCATCATTCAGTATATGGCTAATATTTTTGGTTCTGCAACTACTGAAGAAGAAAATTTTGAAGAATACATAATTCATACCCTAGAAAATATACATTTTGGTCTCTCCTATATTATATACATGGGTAATATTTTTTGTAGTATCAAAATTTTAAAATAAAATTAAAAGATGGTAAACAGGAAAAATATATAGTCTAGTCCCCAAAATTTTACAATTCACTACTCAAAAATTACATTTTGGTCCCACATTCACACCTTCATCCTCCTTTATCTTATCACTCCAAAAATCTCCTTTATTAACTTCCTTCTTTAGCACAAATTTCGAGGCAATATTACTCATACTATTTTTTTAACACCAAAACCCAAAAAAAAAATAACCACTCCTTTATCCTCCTTTATTTTTACCATTTTTACCCCTATACAAATTTAAAATACCAATATAATTATTTCAACCTACCACAATCATTACATACCCTTTAAAATAATTTCACATCATAATTCCTCCTTTATCTCTCATTTTCCCCAAACAATATTTATTAAAAACCTCATTTATAACACAAATTCTTTACCTCTCCTTTATTACCTCCCCCATTCCTTTATTCTCCTTTAACTTAACCTCCCCATCCAAACGCACCCTAAGTCTGCAATACATATATGTAATATTTATGTATGTATATATCTAAAATTTGTGTAAATAGAGGGAGGCAAGTGATGATGAAGAGGAAGAGGAAGTGTATAGAGATTTAGAAGGCAATCAATTGCAGTAGATAACGATATATACAATTCAGTGGGAGAGAGAGAAAAGGTCATATACAAATATTATTTCTCATTTGAAAGGCAGGGAGGCTTATATATCATGAAGGCTTTGAGTTGGACCACAATATATATATATATATATATATATTATAAAAATCAAAACTCTATTTTAGTCATCTATGCATTAGTGTTTTCTTAATTTGTTTCCTCATCAGTTTTTTTTTTTATAAAAAAAGATTATTCCTTCACAAATTTCGTTGTTATCAAATGCTAAGTCCTCTATAATTAAATTGGTGGTAAATATGTTATCGTTAATGAAAAATGTGACAGTGTTAGTTAATGACCTGATATTTTAACTTGTACGGAAATATATCTTAGACAAAAGTATTGTTGGTACCTTCAATGTATGAGATTATTTTCAGTTATACCCCCAACATTTTTTTTGTCAATTATACCCCTAACATTTTACATTTGAGTCAATTATACCCCAACCTGGCATTTTTTTGTTTTAAGTCCTTAAGTTTCCATTATTTAGAAATCCTCTATTCTCTCAAAATTTTTCTTTCACACGAGTCCCTAACTAATCACATAACAATCTGGAATGTTTGTTATCTTTAACAAACTGGTCATTGTAATTGAGAAATCCGAAAAATCTCTCCTCTTTGTTTTCCACAGTTCCAGCAACCACACTCAGACTCGTCGGTGACTCGATGAGCCTCGAATACAGAAAAATCAAGCAGAAATACCAATAGCTCTAGCTCCCGGTGTTAATACATAATTTTTGGTGGCGGTGCCATCGTGGTCGTTGAAATTAAGAAGGAAAATAAGTCCAAAACCCCTTTGGAGAGAGAGGCAAAATAGAGAAGATAGGTGAAAAAGGTGGTTGTAAGGGAAGAAAAATGGATAAAAACGACGTAATTTAGGGGAGACCAGAAAGCTGAGGATAACGACGAGAATGACCATGTTGACGAAAACGAGGACAGAGTGGACATAGACGATGAAGTGTGGTGATGATGTTTTAGGGTAAGAGAAGGAGGGTTGTTAATGGCTTCTAAGGACTTGTTTGTTAAAGATGATAAACATTCTGGATTATTCTGTAATTAATTAAGGGTTGGGGTATAATTGACAAAAAAAATTATTAGGGATATAACTAAAAATGACCCCATACGTTAGAGGTAGTGATAGTACTTTTGCCTAAATCTTATTTCTCTTATTAATTCTCCCAAGAAAGATAAAGTTTTAGTGTAAAGATAGTCCAAAATATCAGTTGGTGTAGAGAAAATTTGAGTTGTTTCTATGATTCTGAAAAATATTATCTTAAGTTACAAATAACATGAAATACTTAACTATTTAAAGCACGCTAAAGTCAAATTTCATAAATATATTTGAGTGGTAGAAATTTATTTATCTTTAACTAAATACCATAGGTTTAAATTATAATTTTGGGTGAGTTTCCTCTCATCTCTCGTTCTTGGTGGACGCTGACATTGTGGTTGTCGTCTTAGCGACAGTAGCCCCCTTTTCTCTTTTTTAGTGTTGAAAATCCCTCTCTCTCTCTCTCTCTTTATGAGAGTGTTATCTTGTTTCTAGACTTTTGTGGCAGTGACGTTCTGGATTAGGACTCCCACGGCGTCGATCTGGTCTGGCTTTCTCTGCGGTAGCGACTCTAGACTAGGCATTTCATGGCAGTTTCTGGCTTCCACGACAGCTTCCTAGCTTGGCTCTGGTTTTTGGGTGCTTGGCGGCAGTTTTTGTCTAGGTTAGGTTCTTCCACGACGTCGTTTTTTTGTTTTGCTTCCACAACGATGTTTTATCAAATAATTATTGTTGCTTTGAATCTGATTATGTTTGGTTTTTGGAAGTATTTGTTTATTTTAGATGACATTATTTATGTTTCCAGTTCTTTAGATGATTGTAGCTTTAGTTGGATCCCTAAATTTGCTAACTTAGCAGCTGGTTGTCTTGTCAATTTGTCTGACACGAGGATAGGTCCTCTTGGATGGATTGCAAACCCCCCACCATCATCAGCTGATCCTATCTAGTGTTGCTGTTAATTCTAGGCAGGAGTTGGCTATTTTGCTTTGTTTTCGTTTGTATTGTGTTTGGCTTTGTCTTGCTTTTGAATGAGTTTTAGACCAAAAAGAAAATCTAATTTTGGTGCATAGTAATTTTAAATTTTTAGATTAGTTATTTCATCTATCAAAATGTTTGCAAATCAAGAAAGAGATTAATCAATATTATCAATGGTAAATATCTTGATTAAGAAAAAAACGCCTTAAAGCTAAGTCATATACATATATATGTACTTATATTATACTGAATGCTAACTTTTAATCTTTTGATATTCAATTATAAACTTGTATTAATTTATTTATAAACACAATATATATTGAAGTCATAATTTTTTCAAACAAGTCCTCTATCTCATCATCCCAAGAAAAAAAAAAGAATCTTTCTTTCATTGTGCTTTGCTAGATCAAACACCAAAATTATAGGCAATAAGATGAATTTGAAAATAGGGATTTTGTTGATATCATAGTTGACTATACCAACATATATTGTTCTGGTAATAGTGCAAGTATATATATAAATTTAGGTGGTAGTAATACAATAAATGAGAGCTGGCTATTTATATATAGTGGTTATAGTCCTCATCAAATCGTTCAACCCCCCCTCAATTAATTCAAAAGTGCATGATGACTACTATAATTAATGAGATATATATTAGATTCTTTGAAATATATATGAAATTCCTTTAACAAGTCAAATTAACATACATTAATTTATAATATGTATATATATAGAAGAAAAATGATGAAAATCACCATCAGCATGTTTATAAAGTCATACTGTACTTTACTTCTGTTTTCCTTTCTATACAAAATGAAAATGACTACCTTTAGATAAAAGCTAAGAAGCATGGACACTTCATTTTGAGGGCGTGTCGCCGTGTCGAACACGTGTCAGTGTCCGACACCCGTACGACACCGACACGACACATATTCATAAATTTTAGAATATAAATCAATTTTTTGTAACTTTAACATGACATATAAGAGAAAATAATAATACATATGACATATATTATGAATAAAACTTGTAATTTTTAAATTTTTCAATAAAAATTATGAATATTTAATTATTTATATATATATAAATATATGCCGTGTCGTGTCGCGTAATTTTGAGAGTTTAACGTGTCGCTGTGTCCGTGTCCGTGTCGTGTCCCGTGTCCGTGTCAGTGTCCATGCTTCCTAGGATAAAAGTAACCTCACACAACAACACTATTTCTCATGTATAAATAAATACAAAAATAAATAGTCACTATTTCCTTTAACAAGTCAAATTAACATACATATTAAAACACCTGCTAAACACAAGCAAGCCCATTTAAAGGACCTTAATTATATATTGAATTTCGTCTTATTGTAATAATTAGAAGTTTTGCACTAGATGAATTTCTCATGTATAAAAATAAATACAAAAATTAAAATATATTTTTTAATTTTACCCTAGTACAAAAACTACTGGCTAGCTCCCAATACACATCATGATGAAATATATAGAGATATACACACACAAAACACACAAAACCATCCAATGAATGGACGTGTGAGGGTGATGATGGTGAAGAAGAAGATGAAGCCAAAATGGGTTTCATTTTCAAAATAAATGAGCATGTCTATGCTACTCAATTACATGAAGAAAAGGGACAAAAGAGAAGGGACCTAACCACATATACAATATTATATGTACATTGACTATACTACTGCTATAAATATTGAGTGAACTAATAATTTGTTCTCTCAAAAATCATCAAATTGATAATTCAGTCTCTAAAAGATTAAAATGTACAGTTTAGTCTATGATCGAAAGATTAAAATGGTATACTAATTAATCCTTTTTATGATTATATAGTATACCGTTTTAATCTTTTAAAGACTAAAAAGTATAACGTTTTGATCTTTCATAGATTAAATGTGTATTTTAATCTTTCAAAGATTTTTAACTCTTCTTTTTTTTTGGTAGAAATTAAACGTGAAAATTTAAATTAAGAAACTAGAGTATTTTTTACTCTTCTATATATGTTCATGTGTTAAGTTTTTCAATTTTTATTGACTTTCGTTTATTAAAAAATAAAAATTAGATTAAGTGTACACAATGGCTGGAGAATTGTCATTATTCTAATATATAAAGCAAATGATTAAGCATAATGACAATGCTCGGATTTTCATTGCTTCAAATCGGAGAAGTTCAACACGTAAACACGTTTCTATAATGTGAAAACAAAAGGAAGGGTTAAAAAATATTATTAGTGTGTCTGCTTTTCAAACATTTTATTTCTTATGTACTTAAGTCTAGTCTTATCCTTAATTAATATGAAACAAATTATAACTTTTTGACCATATAGCCAGATATACATGCAGCTGCCGTTTTTTTCTCATCTATTTAACTAAACTCTATATCTATATATGGTCTCCTAATTTTTCTTTGGTAGAGATACGGTCTCCTAATTTTAAATGACCAAATTCATACATACAAATACTATAAAATTTATTCATTATTATAACCTTGAAAAACCATCAACTTAACCATTCAGTTTCTAAAAAAATTAAAATAACTAAATAGTATATTCATTAGTCTCTAAAAGAACTAAACGATATACTTTTTAATCCTGACTAACGATGTAAATATATTGTTTGATTCTATCAAAGGCTAAATTACATATTTCTCTTTCAGATATTAAGTTGTCAACTCAATAATTTTTCAGGGATCGAATTGTTAGTTTCCTCAAAATTTTATAGTTTAGTTTATACATATTTACTTTGATTTATATTAAATATAATATTGGTTTAAAACATATATATTACATTTAAAAACTATGAATATAAGGAGCTAGGGATAGTTTATTAAAAAAAAAAGAACAAATTTAAACTTGCCATATTTCCTTTCTCTTCATCCTAATTCAACATATTATTGTATTTCCATTGAGTAATAATCTTTAAGTAAAAATTAAAGTTGGATTTAATTTCTACATAAATTTAATGCATTTAAAATGTAATTCTATGATCTCTACATACATAAATTGAATTTAGAATAATTAGTTGTGTGAGCAATAAAAATATTCTCCCTAACCTTTTGAATAGTTGGCTAGTTTTGAATAGGATGTCAAACTTGTGTTGTACCTTAATAATGATCCACCACATGACTTTATGACTCTCTGAGTGTGATATAATGCATATACAAGATCCAATGGTTAGGAAAGGAGTGACTAGTGAGTACTAGTAAGGATTAATTGTTGAATCTGAAGGGGAAAGTTCTAAAATTCAAAAGCTAATAATTATTACTCAACTCTGAAGAAATTGACATTTTACTTCTCACCATATAATAGTGTTATTATTTTAATCCATTTTTTTAAAAAAAATTAATTTAATCCCTAAAAATTCATAATTCATTATAGCTTGATCCCTTTGTAAAATAATAAATTCATAATTCAACTCTAGTAGTGTACTACTCAATTCCTGTAAGGATTAAATTATAACAAGTCATAATTTTTTTATATTTCAAAAATTGAAGAATTAATATAAAAACCATTTTATAATTCTCTAAAATGATCTTTATATTTTTAGGGTAATCTTTTTTTTTTTTTGTCATTTTTAGGGTAATCAATAAGTAAAGTATATATATCTTTAATTTGTGCCCCCATCTCAAGGTTACCCACCATGCATTTAGACTATGAAATTAAAGAAAGCAATCAAAAAGCCCAAGAAACAAAGAAAGAGCCATTTTTTCTTCATCCCCATTTCTGCATTTCCCATCTATTGCTGCCCCCTTTGTAATCATGACTCCTTCTGCCATCATTACATTCAAAACCCTCTCTTTCTCTCTCTCTCTTTCTTGTGCAGATAAAAACACCAAATTACAGCTACATCACTTTTCTTTTATTTTTCTCCAAGTTCTTGTTTTTCTTTTCAACTATATAAACCCCTTGAAACCCCATTAATCTTAAGCCTTACTCACTTTTACTTCCTCTCTTTCTTTCACATTTTCATTCATTCATCATTCTCTCAGAAGCTAAGCTATGTGCAACCACTCTTCAACAAAACCCACTTCATATAATTTTCTATGTTCCAATATCTCTGCCCTTCCATGGCCATTTTCATCCAAGAAACACCACAGCCACTTTCAGTTGGGACTGCTCAAAAGGTAGATACTTCTCTAATTTCTCTGCTTCTGATTACTTTCTATATATTCTCTTATGTTTCAATTTTCAATTCTCTCTAGGGATATAATCATATAAATACATGTTATATATATATGTCTTATATGGAATTAAGTATAAACAATACTTATACCTTCGGGTGATGAGTACTACAACTCAATAATCTATTAATCTTGGAACTTAATTTTCAATAAGAGGACAAGGGTATAATTGAGGTAGTAAACCAAATTAAAGCACAATTAAATTTTGGGGTGTGGTTTTCTCAATGGCTCATGATCTTTATAATATATGTCTGTGTTTGTGTGTTATATAATTGGTTTCTGAGCTCATTGAGGCATTTGATAAAACAGAAAGAGGGCACAATTGAAAGATGCAAGACAGAGGAGGAGGAAGAGTGTGAAATTGGTAGTGATGGTGAAACAGAAAACAGAGATTGAAATGAAGAACTTGAAATTGTACATGGAGAACAAGAGCATCCTTGAGGAGAATGAGAGATTGAGGAAGAAGGCTTTGCTTCTTCATGAGGAAAACAAGGCTCTGTTTTCTCAGCTTCACAACAAGCTTTCTCAACAAAAAATAGCAGCAAAATCAACCGCCACTTAAAGTAGTTTTATTTGTTGTTTCTAAATGTAGGATAATTGTGGGTGTCTTTTGTTATTTTCTCCTTTTTTATCATTACTATATGTAGACTGTATGTAGAGTCCTTCGTCTTATCTTAACTTGTATTTTTATTATTATATTTTTTTATTTTTATTTTGTAATGTTTATGTGAGCTATAGCTAGGTGTTAGATTAATTTTCCAACAATAAGTTAAATTTAGGGTTGAAAAATAAGGATAGTTAGGCAATAATTAGATATATGTCAATTGTAAGTTTGTAATCTCTCTCTCTCAATATATATGAGGAATATAATATATTATTATATGTGCAATATTTTCGTTTTTTTTTTCGACTTTATGTCATTTTCTCTTGGAGAATTGGATATATATATATATATATATATATATTCTTTAATAAAATTGTAACCTCCAAGCAATAAGAGATGTGCTATTTTCTTTTCTTATTTCCTTTCATTAAACTTTCAAACAACTAAGAAGGTTGCCTTGTCTATTTTACGTATCCCTTCATTTGATTTTATCATACATATATGCTAATTAACAAGTACTTTTTTCATCTATAATTTAGGTGAAAAACAATTAACTTATCCATAATTAAGAAGCATTTAAAGTAAAATCATACATTTTTGCTTACTTTTTAAAATTAATTAATTTTTATGGAATTTCATGAACACAAAATTGAGATTCAAATTATAAGGAATGATAATGTGATGAGATGTAAGTGGAAATACAATTTTAGTTATTTATCTTGGGAGTAAGTTACCATTTATTTTCTGTTTTTTTGTAAATTTTAGTTTTTCATGTTTCTCAAAAGTTTTACCGACTAAATGTGGATATATCTCTCTTGTTTCAAGCTTGAATGCGATGAATCTTGAGATACATGTTGCTCTTTATAAGTTTTTTCACAGTCAAACGAACAAAGTTGGTCATATTTTTCGAAAGTGGTTTTATATAATTTTTCACGAGCAATCCATTTTCGGAGTTCAATTTGATATTGTTTGATGAAGACTCCAACTGAACAAAGAAATGACTCATTAAAAATAACATGTAGCTCGAGACTCGTTGTCTTCAAACATAAAATAAGAAAAATATGATTATTGTAAGTTGTTAGGACTATAAGTGAAGCTTTTGAAAAATTTGGAGGATCAAAATTAAAAAACAAAATTTAAAAATAGCTGAATTATAACCTACCCAAAAATAAAAGACCTAAATTGTACATTGGCCTAAGGTATATGAGAGGTGGAGATTGGTTGTCATCTATAACTATCTTGCATCACTCATCATTTATAAGAATTATTTCCTAGGTCAAATATATATAATATATTATATATTTATATTTAAAATATTTTTTTTGATATTTTAGAATTAACAAAAAAAATTAAAAAAAAGCGTCATTTTAGATAATATCTCATACTATGTTTTGAATATAAGAATATATATATATATCTTATTATTTATCAAATGTATTTAACTGAAGTATAATTTAAGATTACATTATATAATTTTATACTAAAATAAATTAATTAAAATTACTTCAAAATACTAATAAAGATAATATTAAAAATTCAATAATAATATACGAGTAACAAAATACGAAACATGCATTAACACTTGAGTGGACCACTGAATATTTATGAGTCGGCCCAATCAGCCCGTGTGAATGAAATGGGCTACACGAATTATTAATAGTACTTCTAAAAATGGGCTTGAAGAAAGGGCTTATGAGGCCCAGCCCATTACAAGCGTTATAAAATTTGGAAGCCCCGGGATTTAAGATTACTCGTAAATTATAAAAATAAATAAGGCTTTTGTTTTTTGTTTTTTTTGGAGCTGAANTCTTTTCTATATTGTAAGTAAGGCGTTTTTATGGCTAGCTAATAAGCTATTCTTTGGTTGGCTCTAATTAACTTGCATTGTTGCCTACAAGACATGCAAAATATTCACTTCACTCATTCACTGACAGAAGCTAAGTAAATAGGATAATTAAGATCATGTAAATATGTAATATACATCAAATGTTATATTTAGAGAAAAAAAAAATTAAAGATGGTATATATTTTTGAAACAAGAGGAATCACCACCAGCATTTATAGTGATTCACACCAAGTTTGCACCTGATGCTACATCCACTCCTCAAGCACACAGCAAGAGAGTTTTTATAAGTTGGGTAACAAGTACACAAGAGCTAACCCTTATCCCCAGAGATCACCACAATTGGTTTTATGGCTCAGCAGTACAACAACGACCCAGCACACTCAATAGAAGGTCATTCAGCAATTACCAAACCTATCCAACCTCAAACACAGAGGATCACCTATTAAGGTTTTACGCAGGAAGCTAAGAACAACATTCTAAGGAGGTACACAGAAAATCAACTCAGTAAACTGACTAGAAGCTTACTCAACTATTAACAACCTATCCAACCTCAATCACAGAGGATCACCACAATGGTTTTACGCAGGAAGCTAAGTACAGCTTTCTAGGAGGTGAACTGTAAGAAGGTAGAAGAGGATTTGAGTTTTTCTCACAAAGAGAATAGTCACTAAGACTTTAGCACACAGCTAAGGGATGAAGAGAATACAAAATGAGAGTATAGAATGTTCAGATCGTTGTATCTTGGTGTATCACTTCATTTCTTGTTGTGCTTCATATATATAGATCCTCTGAAGGAACTACCCGTTAGGAACTGAAGCTTCAACGGTCCAAATAATGCAACAGCTCTTTTCTGAATATTACAACAGATAGTCCATCACGAAATCTTGATCATACTTCACTTTTGATCTTGCATTTAATGCTTGATGGAGCTTTCCACATTTTCTGCTTCCTTAACGTCTATATTCAGTTCCTCAGTAGCACACAACACTTCAGAACTAACATCACCGTAGCTTTGATCTTTTCATGGAGGCTCAGAGTGATGGAAAGCAAAGCAGTAGCCATTTTTCCTTTTTGCACACTATTTCCTACATCACACAGACTAGCAGAAAAGAGGTTCCTCGAAAGGACATGAGTGCAGAATGCTTTTTAACCATAAAAGGAAAAAGCCTTAAAAGCTGGATAAAGTTGATTTGACATAATAAACAAGTACCAACATGTCATATCAGACCAGGGGCCATACCAATTCTGACCAGGGACTATTTTGAAATATTTTGACATTATCAAAAACATAATCCCTTATTTAATTAGCAATTAATTAATTAATTAACAAATAATTAATTAAAAACTCACTAATCATAATTTAGTCCAACAATCTCCCCCTTTTTAATAATGGAAAACGTTCAGCATGCTTGAGATCATTGATTGGTCCATGGGATGATTCATCATCTCTTTCTGTGAAGCTTTGAGTGTATTGAATGTATAACTGAAGAAGCTCCCCCATAGGATATGCATCCTTGACTTGCTTCCTTAGCAGGAGATAGAATTCCAAGAATTCTCCCCCGTAAGCTTTCAAATCCTGCACAGGAGAAATGCAAAGCAGAGCAAAGCAAATATTCACACAGAATATATTTTCTCCTCATATGTTCATGTATCATCTAGGAAAGATTAACACATCTCCCCCTTTGACCAATTTCTCCCCTTTGACAGATTTATCTAATCATACACATTTTCGCCCGATAGCATGCTAACATACACATTCTCCCCCTTTGACGTAATCAAAAAGGGTGTCAAAGAAAAAATAGGAATGCACAAGATATCCAAGCAGAATATATTTTTCTTTTTATGTTCATGCATCTAGAGAAGATTGACAAATCTCCCATTTTATCATATATTCTCCCGCATAGCAATATATCCAAACATTATCCCCTTAAAAAGAAAGATGTCTCTATCATGCAAAAACATTCTCACACAGAGAAGAAATCAGCAAATAAATCATATGCATGTATAGAAATCTTTTGAATAATGCTATGATGTGGCTAACCAATAGCCCAAAGGATTTAAAAAGATCATCCAAAATATTTGGCATGTTAAGGAAACACATATCCAGGGAGAAGGATAAAAATTGTTAAGAAACTAGGACCAATAATAGTAGAAAAAGGTAGCTCGTTCTAGTCATCATCATCCTTGACAGGAGATCCTTTGCAAAGAGCTTCTTGGTCCTTTCTGTGGCATCATCATCCTTGAATCTCTTATGTTTATGATGTGGGTGCCTTGTTGCTTGAGAAGCAACTATGAAGCTTTCCTTGAAGGAGGTTGAGAGGAGGTTCCTCTTAAAGATCTAAAACAAGAAGAGCAAAAGAAAACAAATAGAAAAACGAAAAAGAAGATGAAGAAGAAAAAGGTTTTCGAAAAAGAAGAGAAAAGAGGGTAGAGAAAATTTTTCAAAAACTTTATAGAGAGGTTAGAAAACTTTTTAGACTTAAAGAAGATAAGAGTTAGATAAATGAATGAAAATAAAGAAGAGATAAAAGGTTTCAAGAAAAAAGTTTACTAAGAAGAAGAAGAAGAAGAAGAAGAAGAAGAAGAAGAAGAAGAAGAAGAAGAGAAGAAGAAGAAGAAGAAGAAGAAGAAGAAGAAGAGAGAGAGAGAGAGAGAGAGAGAGAGAGAGAGAGAGAGAGAGAGAGAGAGAGAGAGAGAGAGAGAGAGAGAAGAGGGTGATTTTTGAAAGTGTGGGTAAAGATTTTAAACTTAAAGAGAGAAGAAGAGAAGTTTCCAAAAATTTAAGAGTGAAAAGGATTTTGAAAAAGAGAGGGAAAAATTTAGAGTTATAGGAAATCTGAATTAGTTTTTGAAAATAAAAAAAATAAAATAATAAAGAATTTGAAAATTGATTTTGAGAGATAGAGAGAGAAATTTTCAAAAATAACTAAGAGAGAGGAAAAATAAAATCTTTGAAAATCTGAGAGAGAGATGGTTAGTAGCAAAATAATAGATAATAATAAGCTATAAAGAAAAGAAAGAGAGAAGAAAACGTTTACCAAGGAACTAGAGCAGTTTTCAACCCAAAGTTGACATGATGTGACATTAACTGTGCCTTGGAGACCGTGTGGTAAGGTGGAAAACGTGCACACAGCTGCTTTAATTAAATGCACCTTACTTTTCTGACTTAACCAGTTCTCAAGACAATAAATTCAAATTTCTTGCTTGTTGGTCTGAGCAACTGTTGCACTGCTTTCTTTTAAGGAAATTCGAACTTGCAAGGACCTGGGAATACTCTTCATGGCTCTTCAATCATACATAATTCCCTAATGATTTTGCAAAACACATAGTTTGCAAGAGACATTTTGAATATATCTGCAAGTTGTTCATGTGTAAGAACTGGGAATGTGTTCCAACGTGAAGTCTCTTTTCAGCACATGATCTCTCAAGAAATGATAACATATTTCAATATGCTTTGTTCTTGAGTGTTCTACTGGATTCTTGGACAAATTGATAGCACTTGTGTTGTCACATCTGATAAGGATCTTGTCAAAATTTAGTCCAAATCCTTAAGTTATTAAGTCCTCCAAAGGACTTGAGCACATCGACTTCCTGCTGAAACATATTCAGCTTTTGCAGTGGATAAAGCAACTTTTGCTTCTTGCTATGCCAAGATATAAGACCGCTTCCTATATAGGACATGTTCCACTTGTGCATTTTCTATCAATCTTGCATCCTTCAAAATCTGCATCTGAATATCCTATTAAGGAGCAATATGTTTGGATACCAAAGTCCATACTTTGCAGTTCCTGCAAGATATTTAAAAATTCTTTTGACAGCGGTTAGATGAGATTCCTTAAGATTACTTTGGAATCTCGCACATAAGCATATGCTAAACATAATATCAAGTTTTACTTGCTGTAAGATAATGTAATGAACAAATCATACCTCTGTACAACCTCTAATCTACTGTCTTACCTTCCTCATTTTGTCAAGTCTTACTGAGGAACTCATAGTTGTAACCGCTTCCTTACTATGACTCATCCCAAATCTTTTAAGGAGTTCACGTGTATACTTGGTTTGTGATATGAATATGCCTTCTTTGCATTGTTTGACTTGTAAACCAAGGAAGAGACTCATCTCCTCATCATGCTCATCTCGAATTCACTAGCTTAAAGCTTAGAAAATTCCTTGCACAATTTCTCATTCGTAGCACTGAGCATAATATCATCTATATAAACTTGAAGAACTAAAATATCAAGAATAGATGACTTAATAAAAAGAATTGAGTCAGTTGTACCTTTTGTGAACCCATTACCTATTAAGGAGGTTTCTCCATCTATCATATCACGTTGTTGATGTTTCCTTGAGTCCATACAACGCCTTTTTCAGCTTTTAGTCAAGGTCTGACTTGTCATGACTTTCACAACTTCATTCCTCTCAAACTAGTTGAATTCTTCTTGCATAGCCATGATCAAGGAATCATCTTTTGATGCTTCCTCAATTGTCTTTGGCTTCATTTGAGAGAGAAATGCCATATGATTGATATCTCTGTTAGAAGAACGAGTTCTCCTTCCCTCATTCACATCTCCAATCACGAACCCATGTGGATAGTTAGGAGTATCTCTCCATTCACGAGGAGGTCTCCTCACTTCCTGTAAATTTCCACTTCCTGCTTGGTCATTCTGTGGTCTAGATGGTTTTGAATTAAGATCAACCACAATCAAGGGTTGCTCAGCATCCTCAATGTCATCTCTAGAGGAGGTTGGTCTGACTGCTTTCCGTTGAGGAACTGGTTCCTCTTCAACAGCAGGTTCCTTATGTATTGAGGTAATTCTAGGAGGAAGCTCTTCGACATCATCATCATTTGCAACCTTCTCATATGTCATTCTAGGAGTAAACTCATCAAAAATCACATGCTTGGTTTCTTCAACCTTTTGGTTCCTCTTGTTGTAGACTCTATAGGATTTGCTCGTTGTAGAGTAGCCAACAAAGATTCTTTCATGAGATCGTGCATCCATCTCCATTATATCTTCTTTGTTGTTCATCAAGATGTTGCATTTGCACCCAAAAGTACGAAAATAACTTATGTTTGGCCTTCTTCCTGTCCAGAGTGCATGAGGAGTCTTGTTGAGGACGGGCCTTATCAAACACCTGTTAAGGATGTAGCAAGCAGTATTCACTGCCTCAGCCCAAAGACTCTTTGGAAGATTATTCTCGCAAAGCATTGTCCTGGCCATGTCCAGGAGAGTCCTGTTCTTCTTTTCAATGACTCCATTCGGTTGAGGAGTTCTAGGAGTATAGAAATTATGACTAATTTCTTCTTCTTGACAGAAACTCTCAAAGAGAGAATTTTTAAACTCCTTCTTATGATCACTTCTGATACTTGTGATCAAATAGCCTTTTTCATTATGGACTTTCAAGCAAAACATTTTGAAGTACTCAAAACAATCACTTTTATGAGTAAGGAAGTATACCCAAGTGTACATTGAGTAATCATCAATAAGCACAAACCCATATGACTTTCCAGCAAGGCTTTGAACTCTCATAGGACCAAACAAATCCATATGAATCAACTGCAAAGGTCTTAACGTTGAAATGTGATTTCTTGGCTTGAAGGAAGCTTTCACTAGCTTTTCCTTTTGACAAGAATCACACACGAGATCTTTTATGAAATCAATCTTTGGAAGCCCGATCACTAGATTATTCTTGAAGAGCTTTAAGATCTTTTCCATGCTTGCATGTCCTAGCCTCTTGTGCCATAGCCACTCTTGGTCTGAGGTAGCTTCCAAACAAATGTTTGAGGAAATGGACAGCTTCTTTTCCAGGATGTAGACATTATGCTTCCTGGTTCCTTCCATAAGGACTTTGTCACTTTGTCGAGAATACAACACTTGGCAGCTCCAAAGGTAACTTTGTAGCCATTGTCACATAGTTGACTAATGCTAAGGAGGTTGTGCTTCAATCCTTTGACCAGGTAAACATCATCCACGGCCAAGGTAGGAGATAAGGAAACTCTCCCAATGCTGATGATCCTTCCTTTAACATCATCACCGAAAGTCACTGTTCTCATGTCCTTCATTTGAAGGTTTAGGAAGTAGTCTGCACTTCCTGTCATGTGCCTCGAACACCCCGAATCTAAGTACCATTTGCTGTATAAGTTCCTTGAGCTGAAATAAACCTGCAAACAAAGTCAATTTTAAGCTTAGGTACCTAATCTTCTTTGGGTCCTTTGGGGTTAGTCTTAGGCTTGGTTCCTGCATCAATCATACTTCCTTTAGGAACCCAAACTTTCTTGAACTTACTTTTCTTAGCAATATAAGAAGAAGATATATTTTTGCATTCATAAGTCATCTGACCTTTATTTCTACACATATAGCAAGTCTTCTTAGCTAAGGGATCAGGAGGTTTTGCAAGATATTTCTTTTTCCTCATTTTATCAAACGAATTTTTCAGCTTCTTGCCTCCTAGAAAGGATTTATCAAGCACATTCTTCTGAATACAAAGCATGTAACTCAAATTTTTAGTTCCTTTAACAAATTTAGCTAAATCATGCTTCAGTTTTTCATTCTCACTCTTGAGAGCATCATTCTCATTTAAAAGTGCAATAAACTTCTCATTTTCTTCTATGATCACATCTAGCTTGTTTCCTTGTTCATACACTAATAACTTAATGTCTAGAGCATCCTTTTCAGTTTTAAGCTTCTTAAAGGAAACACGCAAGTCATACCACAAACTATGAATTCTCAAAGAATCTTTAACAATATCATCAATGCACATATTATCAAATATTTCATTATCACTTTGATCAATATTCATAGGTACTACCTCATTATTTGAAAGTTCTTGAGGAATTTGAACTTGAGGAATCTTTGTGGTAGACATAAGACAAAGATTTTTTGTTTCTGTCTCCTCATCAGGTAGTAGATCTTCCTCATTCCACTTGAACTCAGCAGCCCAAGCTAGATTCTCCATCAATTTCACGTATTGATAGTTTGTTTCATCAAAGAAGGGAGGTTTGTATGCGGAAAGCCCTTCAAACATTTGATTGCTCATTTTCTGACTCCTTGATCTTTACTCTTAGAACGTTAGTTCCTATAAACAAGAGACCGAGCTCTGATACCAATTGTTAGTCAGAAATGAACCAAGAGGGAGGGTGAATTGATTCTTTAGAAACTTTTCCAGATTCACCAAAGATAGTTCCTTAACAGGAACAAGGATAGTTCCTTTACAGGATTTCCTGCAAAACAAATGTTAGGAAGTAAACAGATAAGGAGATAAGTGTTTAGGAAGATCACACCAGCATGTATAGTGGTTCACACCAAGTTTGCACCTGATGCTACGTCCACCCCTCAAGCACACAGCAAGAGAGTTTTTATAAGTTGGGTAACAAGTACACAAGAGCTAACCCTTATCCCCAGGGATCACCACACTTGGTTTTATGGCTCAGCAGTACAACAACAACCCAGCACACTCAATAGAAGGTCACTCAGCAATTACCAAACCTATCCAACCTCAAACACAGAGGATCACCTATTAAGGTTTTACGCAGGAAGCTAAGAACAACATTCTAAGGAGGTACACAGAAAATCAACTCAGTAAACCGGCTAGAAGCTTACTCAACTATTAACAACCTATTCAACCTCAATCACAGAGGATCGCCACAATGGTTTTACGTAGGAAGCTAAGTACAACTTTCTAGGAGGTGAATTGTAAGAAGGTAGAAGAGGATTTGAGTTTTTCTGACAAAGAGAATAGTCACTAAGACTTTAGCACACAGCTAAAGGATGAAGAGAATACAAAATGAGAGTATAGAATGTTCAGATCGTTGTATCTTGGTGTATCACTTCATTTCTTGTTGTGCTTCATATATATAGATCCTCTGAAGGAACTAGCCGTTAGGAACTGAAGCTTCAACGGTCCAAATAATGCAACAGCTCTTTTCTGAATATCACAGCAGATAGTCCATCACGAAATCTTGATCATTCTTCACTTTTGATCTTGCATTTAATGCTTGATGGAGCTTTCCACATTTTCTGCTTCCTTAACGTCTATATTCAGTTCCTTAGCAACACACAGCACTTCAGAACTGACATCACAGTAGCTTTGATCTTTTCAAGGAGGCTCAGAGTGATGGAAAGCAGAGCAGTAGCTATTTTGCCTTTTTGCACACTATTTCATGCATCACACAGACTAGCAGAAAAAAGGTTCATCGAAAGGACATGAGTGCAGAATGCTTTTTAACCATAAAAGGAAAAAGCCTTAAAAGCTGGATAAAGTTGATTTGACATAATAAACAAGTACCAGCATGTCATATCAGACCAAGGGCCATACCAATTCTGACCATGGACTATTTTGAAATATTTTGACATTAACAAAAACATAATCCCTTATTTAATTAGCAATTAATTAATTAATTAACAAATAATTAATTAAAAACTCACTAATCAAAATTTAGTTCAACAATCTCCCCCTTTATGATAATGACAAACGTTCAACATGCTTGAGATCCTTGATTGGTCCATGGGATGATTCATCATCTCTTTCTGTGAAGCTTTGAGGGTATTGGATGTATAACTGAAGAAGCTCCCCCATAGGATATGCATCCTTGACTTGCTTCCTTAGCAGGAGATAGAATTCCAAGAATTCTCCCCCGTAAGCTTTCAAATCCTGCACAGGAGAAATGCAAAGCAGAGCAAAGCAAATATTCACACAGAATATATTTTCTCCTCATATGTTCATGTATCATCTAGGAAAGATTAACACATCTCCCCCTTTGACCAATTTCTCCCCTTTGACAGATTTATCTAATCATACACATTCTCGCTCGATAGCATGCTAACATACACATTCACCCAATTAGCAATTAATTAATTAATTAACACATATTTAATTAAAAACTCACTAATCGAAATTTAGTCCAACACTTGTCATTATAACTTGTAAGGAAGAGGTGGGTCCAAGTACGTAGTAAACACTTTGGTATCACTTAAGTTAGGTATCGGATAAAGAGATTCTCTGAATGCAGTTACTTATATTAAGAGATTCTCTTATCATAGTCAGACGCATGCGCAATGCGCATGCGCAATGCGCATGCGCATTGCGCATGCGCATATGTCAAACCGAATTAATTGAAAACCTACAAAGTCAAATGTTATTCCAATTGTAACGAGCCCGAGTTTTTATATGGTAACGACGGTCAAACGACAATATTTTTCAACTCATTACTCAAATAAAGTTAAATGCTATCGCAATTATGCATTGATGAATTTTATTTTTGGTTTATTGGTATACTAATTAAAATCTCTATTATAGTAATTAATATATAAAATTGGGACAGCATAGTATAAAGCTCCCTTATTTTAAATTAAATATTAAAAATTACACTAATAATAAAATGAAATGTATATGTTTTGATAAAAAATAAATGTTAGACTTTTTTTTTTTTTTTTT